>JADBJO010017518.1:0-18820 GCA_016801955.1 Conus betulinus | reverse complement strand
TGTAGCAGTTTTGAGAGAGATTTCGTTTCAGGCCCTTACTTCTTGTGAGTAGTATATTTCTCTCTGGTGGGGCCCTGGACGACAATTTTTTTAAAGTCAGTTCTACGCGACTGCTGGTACTAAACAGTATGTGAGAAAATTACACGCTGATGGACATACATAAATACGCACGATGCCTTTATAAAACTTTTCTGCGTATTGAAATGTTGAAACTTTCAGAGAAGGGAGCTGAGGACGACAACAAAATCTAATCGTTGAAAGTTAAGTGAAATGAATGATTGCTTGTCAACGTTGCAATAGAAGTTGTGTTTTTTGGGGTTTTTTTTTTCGAAATCAACTTAGAACTTCTAGTTTGATGACTTTCTTTTCACATAATCCTGATTTAGATTCAGCATATAATAATATCCCCTGGTAGATAGAAACAAGGGGCTTCATGGTGTGTTGCAAAGCCAAAAGAATTGCACTAATTCCAGGCATACATATTGACAGTTTTTCTTTTTCCAACATAGTCCCGACTAATCCGGTTTGATTGTAAGTGAGGATTAACAGAAGTGTATAACCTCCAAACGATACTAAAGTGTTCTTCTGGTGTGTGATCTGATGTTAACATTCATTATATTCGGCTACTCATCTTCAGGTCAGTGTGGTGTGTGTGTGTGTGTGTGTGTGTGTGTGTGTGTGTGTGTGTGTGTGTGTGTGTGTGTGTGTGTGTGTGTGTGGGATGTGCGTGTGTGTGTGTGTGTGTGTGTGTGTGTGTGTGTGTGTGTGTGTGTGTGTGTGTTCACGCACGTGTGCGTGCGTGCGTGCGTGTGTATATGTATGGTTAAATTGTTGAGTGAATGTGAGTCTCCATACATTTTTCACGTCACAAAAACAACATCAACCGTAAAATCACTTCTTATATCCCCAAACATCTTTTATGCAGTGCACAGCGTCCCAATTTTTAGTGTAACTTTAAACATATGTCATAGGGGGCCGGAGTAGTAGCTCAGCTGGTAGAGCACCGGACTCGTAACCTTGGGGATCCTGGGGTTGCGGGTTCGAATCTGCTCCAGGCCGTTTCGGCGCAGAGAGATTTTTCCTAACATTAGTTCTGACTCCATTCCCAAACAGTCCTTTGAATGAGACTATAAACCGAGGTTCCGTGTGTGAACGCGCGCATAACATCTTACACACACGTAAAAATCCCATCACCAACTTTCGGAAGAGAAGGCCAGTTCTGGCCATTGGTATGGGTGACACGTGAGAAATGGAAAAAATGAAGTAAGGAAATGGAGGGTGAACGATATTGACTGGATGACACAGGAAACGACTGAATGAAGCGCCAGCAGGCAGCTCTTCAGTCGGCTCTACCCAGGTAGGCATAACATCTTACACACACGTAAAATCCCATCACCAACTTTCGGAAGAGAAGGCCAGTCTGGCCATTGGCATGGGTGACACGTGAGAAATGGAAAAAATGAAGTAAGGAAATGGAGTGAACGATATTGACTGGATGACACAGGAAACGACTGAATGAAGCGCCAGCAGGCAGCTCTTCAGTCGGCTCTACCCAGGTAGGCAGCCCGTTATGTAAACGAGAATGCGGATTGTAAAGCGCTTAGAGATTGTCTCTAGCCGAGGATAGGCGCTATATAAGTATTCATGATAATAACAATGATAATGTCTTTCAGCACAAACTTTGTTTCATCTACAGATACATCATGACGGTAAGTCCTGTCAGAGATTGTCTCTAGCCGAGGATAGGCGCTATATAAGTATTCATGATAATAACAATGATAATGTCTTTCAGCACAAGAACTTTGTTTCAATCTACAGATACATCATGACGGTAAGTCCTGTCAGACCCCTGGTGAACTCATCCTTTCAGCTGATCGGTCTGACGACCAACATGGCCGCCAGAACGAACCAATCAGATTACTCTCCCACTGATGCGAGAGACTGGTCCGTTCCTGAGGGCTGCATGGTGGTCTCGTTCAGCGAGATGGACTTTTCCCCTTGGAACCACCCCGATGGTGTGGTCAGTGCAGAGGAGAGACTCTTTGTCCAGAGAGTCAGGCTGCACATACAGCTACTGCTCTTTTCTGATTGGAGGACCCACTAACGTCATCAACATGGCGGTGTTTTCCAAGCAGGGTCTGAAGGATCGTGTGACGTTATGTCTCTTTTTCCTGTCCCTCAATGACGGGCTGTATCTGACCGTGCAAACGATATTCCAAGCTGAAGAAACTGTACAACTTGTTCCTCTCAAGGCCAGGAATAGGTCCCTACCTGACGTTTATCATCAACAACAAGCTACTTATCATCATAGGCTTTATTATGCTTCTCCTGTATTGTCCGCCATGATCGCAGTCGAGAGGTGTCTGTGTGTTTTCAATCCATTGAAGTTTCGAAGCCTTGTACGCACCAGAACGGTGGCAGTTGCTATATTTTTTGTGTACGTCGCAGTGTATGCACTCTCATTCGTTCTTTATCTCCGATTTCGTATTGGGTGTTTGTATGATCCCGTATTCAACGTACGCATAATGTCTCCTATTGAAGATGAGTTTTTTAAGGCTAACAAAGACCCTCGTTGATATCATGGAAGGCATTGTGCTGGGTATTGGGGTTTTTGGAGGGACGATGGTAGTGGTGTTGATAGCAACCGTCCTGACGATCATGAAACTTCGTCACATCGTTGAATGGCGATCAGAAGCCTCCTCTTCCTTCTCCTCCCGTGAAGTAGGTCTGACCAAGATGCTTGTGGGCAGCTCCATCCTCTTCATCATTTGCTTAACCCCCTTCACTGTCTTCAACGTGGTTCGTCTCTTTTTTTCCCTGAGGTGGACTACGGCAAGCGCGATCATAACTTATATCTATGCTGTGTCTGGTTTGGGGATGCGTTGATCTTGATCAAGCCGTCCTCCAACGTCTTTTTGTACTACGTCATGGGCTCCCGCTACAGGGAAACGTTCTGGGCAATGTTTGGGAGAAAGGGAAAGCACTCAGTGTCCCAGAAGTGATGGCATAAAAAGGATAACGAGTGTTATACTCAAACGAGGTAATCAAGAAAAATAAATTGGGAGCAGTTGCTTGCTTGTTTGTTTGTTTTTGAGAAATGTCTTTGATGACGTGTTTACTGCCTGTGAAACATGTCAAAACCTGTGCAAAATCTTTCCATCAGAATGTCATCTTCTCTCTCTCTCTCTCCCTCTCTCTCTCTCTCTCTCTCTCTCTCCGCCTCTCTCTCTCTCTCTCTCTCTCTCTCTCTCTCTCTCTCTCTCTCTCTCTCTCTCTCTCTTTGTTTTCTCTCTCAAAGAGAAAGAGGTTCAGTTCAATTCATGTTTGTTTGTCACCTAGCGAGGTCCTGGGGACAATTTAGACCATTTCAGAACACCACTTCAACCATACGATCTAGATGATTTTTTTTATACATTGCTGTCGTGTTAGTAGAGCACTGAACTCTTGAGATGCATTGCTAATCATTTCAGTGGAACACTTCAATCTCAATGTCTGGGTGATTTTTTGTTTGTTTGTTTTGTTTTTTTATTTGTTTTGTTTGTTTGTTTTTGTGGCGCATTGCTGTTATTCAATGAACAAATCAACATTGATATCTGGGTGATCGTTTGTTGTGCATTGCTACCGTTGCAGTGCAACAGTTCAACCTTGATCTCTGGGGTGATCTTTTGTGGTGCGCTTGTACTATTTCAGTAGAACAGTTTCAACCTTAATATCTGGGTGATATTTTATAAGGCACTGACACTGTTTCAGTACACAACGCTTCAGCCTTAATATCTGGGCGACATTTTGTGGTGCATTGGTACTATATTAGTGGAACACTTTAATCGTAATATGCGGATGATATTGTGTGGTGCATTGCTGTCATTTCAATGAATCACTCGCCAGAGTGATCTGGGGCATTCCTGCCATTTCATTGGACACACTTCCACCTTCATATCTGATTGATCGCTTCTAGGGCATTGCTACCATTTCAGTCTTAATATTTGGATGTTGTTTTTTTTTCTTGTGCATTGCCATCATATCAATAGCACACGTCAAGCTTAATATTTAGACGATTCTTTGTGGTGCATCGCTACCATTTGCATACAATAATCCACCTTAATGTGTACGTGATACTTTGTGGTGCATTACTATCATTTCAGTAAAACGCTTCAATCTCAATATGCGGGTAATCTTTTGTGTTCCATTGCTACCATTTCATTGGACAATTCAACCCCTAATATGTAGGTGATATGTTGTGGTGCGTTGTTATCATTCCGTTGGACGATTTAACCCCAAGATGTAGGTGATACTTGCGTGATGCGTTGCTACCATTATATTGGACAAATCAACCGTAATATGTTGGTGAAATTAGTGATGTATTGCCATCATTTCAGTGAAACACTTCAACCCTAATTTGTAGGTGATACCTTGTGGCTTTTCTCAATATCTGGGTGACATTTTGTGGTCCATTGCTACCATTTCAGTGAAACACTTCAACCCTAATTTGTAGGTGATACCTTGTGGCGTCTCTCAATATCTGGGTGACATTTTGTGGTGTACTGCTGACATTTCAGTAGAACACTTCGATCTCAAGATCTGGTTGATCTTCTGTGGTGCGTTGCCGTCATTTCAGTAGAACACTTCAATCTCAAGATCTGGTTGATCTTCTGTGGTGCGTTGCCGTCATTTCAGTAGAACACTTCAATCTCAAGATCTGGTTGATCTTCTGTGGTGCGTTGCCGTCATTTCAGTAGAACACTTCCGCCCTAATATCTCAGTGATCTTTTGTGGTACAATGCTACTGTTTCAATGAGCACTTCCACGCTAAGCTCTTGTGCTGCGTACTGCTGCCACTTCAATTACAGCATTTCAAGCCTAATGTGCTGGTGATCTTCACTTGTACATCGCTATCTGTTCAGATCAAAACTTCAGCCTAGAATTCCAAGCAGTCTCTTTTGAAGCATACCTTTTTTTCTGTTCAGCACGACGCTTAAACCCCGATATCAGAATGATCGGTGTTGGTGCCTTGCTGCGTTCAGTCGAACCCCTCACCTAATGTCGTGGTGAACATTTGTGGCATGTTGCTATCTGTTCGTTGAAGCACGCCATTCCTCTTGTGTTCCACGTTTTATCCGCTAAACAGAAGACATTTACCATGATACGTGGATGAGGATCGTTTGTAGTAACTTGCTGCATTCAGTAGCGTATTGCAACCAATATGTCCGTTTTGCGGCAAATTGCTGCCTAATCAGTAGAACATTCCATTTCGTGTGGTACATTGCGATTATCTTGGTGGCACATTATTATCTAACCCAGTGGAACATTTCATTAGCAATATCCGGGGATCTTTGCTGTTGTTGTTGTTGTTGTTGTTGCTGTTTTTTGTTTTTGCATATCGCCGTATGTTCAGTATGACAATTAAATCCTAATACCCCTTGTTCTTGTACGACGAATATCTACATTCAGCAAGAACTCAATCTCTTACCCGATTGATGTTTTGTTTCACTTGACTCTCTCTCTCTTCAGTGAAACACTTCAAGCCAGGCACTGCGTTGTCTTCTATGCGCTGTGTGTTCTGAAGCCCCCTTCAGCTCTTCCTCTTGGGTGATCATTCAGGAAACTGTCATGATGACATCCTGATATTTCTGTGATGTTTTGCATCATGATGTTATTGTGAAAAGAAAACTTCAAGTCCACTATAATTATGTGCGATTTTTTTGTGGAGCATTGCTATCATACCAAGAATCTGTAAAGAGAAGACATTGCTCTAGAGAGTAAACATTAAGTTATCAAAACTGTCTCTGGGCAAAATCGCCTTATCTTTTTGAAAAGGGTGTTTTCGCTCTCTTTGATGAGAGTGTACCTACCTATCTTGGAAAGTGCAGCATACAAAGATGCCCGATGCTTTGTGGTGCATTTTTATGGATAAGTGATGTTCGTACAGTGAATGAAACGAACTGATTTCAGAATGAACATTCTGATGTGGACATAAACAGCGGCCAAAAACCTTTGAGAGGGACCCGTGTTCCTAGTGTGTGTCAGGTAGCACTAACCCCCCCGACCCCAAAGCCAACCCCCTTCCCACCCCCCATCCCTACCTACCCTCCCCCCCCCCAAAAAAAAAGAAAAAAAGAAAAAGAAATAAATAAATATATAAAAATTTATATTACTATGTCACAGGTTGGCAGGCCGCGGCATGTTTTGACTATTTTTTTCTCTTCCTTCCCTCCTTTTCTCGGTGGCGGCACAGCGAGTGTCCCGCATTCCAAGTGGAGCACGTGCTGCAGGGTCAGTTTAGCTCACTAGGACCCAGCCCCACCAGCCGGTTGGCGACCAACTCCTACCCAGCGATCTGGGAGTGTTTTTTGTTGGTGGTGAGCGGTGCCTACGTCACGAAGGTGAAGAGGTGGAACGAAAGTGTTTACGAAGTTCGAGAAGGGACAGCAGCCGAGGGACAACAGCAGGCAGCCATCCAGGAGGCTCGTCACCTCCGTGTCCTCCGCCCTCGACGTCGTCGTTGAGCCGAGGGTCAAGCTTCGTTGCTGGAGGCACCCTGCGAAATCTTTCGACGGGTGGCGGGGATGGGTTCCCCCCGTTTTAATGGATCGCCCTTCTTCGGTGAAGGCCGCTGCCTAAGGTACTGCGCTACACGGAACATCAGGCCCACCGAGCAGTGCCCGAGCTGTCTATGCCATCCTCTCCCTGGTTTGGACCGAGGAGGACTCCCCATCACCTTCAGCTCGTGCCGTCACTACCGCCGCCCTTCCCCTGCAGTCTTGGTGGCACATCTGGTGGCCAGATACCAGCATCAGCGACAACGGCACCCTGTTGACCCCGGCCCTTGGCCGGACCCCCTTCCAGCTAGAGGCGCACCGTCCTCCCCCCCCACCCCCCCCCCCACACACACACACACCCGGAGCCGTCGTCGCGACCGTCGGCGTGGGGGACAGCCCGTGAGGTCGAGGTTGCCGTGGCCACCAGAACGTCTTAGTTCACCAGCTGTTGACGTAAGGGTCAAGAAGGTGTTTGCAGTAGTCCATATCGACGAGGCTATGACCATTCCATAATGTAAATAGTGGGAAGGCTGTAATTCGTTAGATTCCGGCTGGTTTTTTGCGTGGGAATAATCATTTCCTTTGGATGATATAGTATTGCGTGCGCAGTGTTTTTCCTTTAGGTGCAGGCGGAAAGGGTATTTTCCTGAAATCTTGGGGGCGTGGCACCATTTTAGGAGTCCCCTCATGTTTCCCCCCTTTCCACTTGTTTTTTTTTTTTTTTTTCTTCTCCTGGACCGGGGGAGGTAAAGTGTGAGAATGCCTTTGTGTGTGGCCATCGTACCTGTCCTATATTCTCCACTTTCTTTACTCTCTATGATCCCCCCTCTCTCTCTCTCTCTCTCTCTCTGGCTAGTAAAAGAAGGGTTCCTTGGCTATCCCCTTCTTGTGTGAATCTGTGGGTAGATGCGTGTGAGTTTCTGTGAATGACTGGTCTCTCGCCCACTGTCCTCTATTGTAGGGAAAAGAAAACACGGCGAGTCCAAGTGGTTATGGTGTTCTGCAGCTGTTGTGTTCCAGGGGCGGATCGTCGGCACCAAGGAGGGGCCACCACCTTTTTCACACTCCACCCCTCTTTGGACTCGGGTGTACCAACGGACATCGTGGGACCATTTCCAGCCGGACCCTCCACCCCGGGACGTGGACATGGGTAAGATGTCGATGTGTGGGTTGAGAGGCGAGCGCGTGTTTGTTGTGCCTTGTCTTCTTGTCTTGACCTTTCTGTCCTGTCGTTTTGTTCTCTTCCTCATCGTTTTGTCATGCTTTAGTTTTGAAGGTTTTGGGCCCCTACCCTCTTCCCACTGTATTCCCCCCCAGCCCTTTGACTTATCGGGTTCAGGTGGTCAGGAGGGAGGGTGTAGTTTGGGAATCCTCTTTCATTCTAGATTAGTTAGCTTACCCTGCCCCATTCCCGTTGGTTTTCTCATTTTGCCGTAGGCTTGAATGAAGAAGTGTGAATGTGAAATTGTTGGTGGTCTTTTGTTGGCGCGTTCGCGAATGCTCGAGACAGCCTTCCCTTTTGGACCTCTAGACCAACGTGACATACTAATATCCGAGTAGTTGGGCGCTATAAAGGAATATGATCGTTAGCATTTTACCTTTGGCTGGCCTCCATTCCCATTAGCAGTTTATACATCATACATGTCACTGCAAGTCTCCACTGGGTGCTTTCTGCCTGTTCTCTCTTCATATGGTTCATAAGCTTTTCGTTCTTTGTCTGTATCCTCCTCCGTGCCTCCCATCCCCCACCTCCACCCCAACATTCCTCCCCTGTCCCTCTTTTCCCACCCCCCCCCCCTAAACCTCTTCCCCATACCCTTACTTCTCCTCTACACTCCCTCCTGTCTCAACTCCAGGGCCACACAGCCCCCCCCCCCCCCCCCCCCCCCAGCGGCAGGAAACGATACAGATCAAGACTCCATCAGGTAACCCATTGGAGGAGACACTGCTGCGCTCTCGAGTCAATGCGTCGGCGCTGAGTGGTATCTACTCTGATCCATCGCACGCTGGACATCACCACCCCAAAACCATCTGATGGACAGTAAATTGTGGCAACATTTTGCTGAAAGCTGGCGTTTTAAAAAACATCCACCACCACCACATCCCACCCAGCGACGAACCATATGAATGTTCCAGTCACGACAACTTTGTCATGAACCCACCTCAGGAGCACAGGCGTGGATGGAGAAAATCGAAAATCAGGTCACTTTAAGGGCAGGGCATGAAGGGGCAACAGACTCTGAGACTCTTTCTTGAACATGAACAGGGAGGGTACTGGGCAGGATGGTCAGAAAATCTGGAAGAGAGAGAGAGAGAGAGGGAGGGAGAGAGATTGTGGCGAAAAGAGGGGAATTTTGAACTTGAAATATCAAACTCTGATAGGTGATGGGTAGCGTTGGATTAGGTCAAGCGCCTTAAACCGCTTCTGTCTGGCTTGCGCTATTGTCCTTTCCTGGGAGAGCTTCCTTAGTAGCTCAGCGCTGAAAGTTAATAAACGGTCCATGTAACACACAGGCATTTCACCTACCACTGAGTAACAGGCCACCAATGATTTAAAAGAGTGAAACGAGCCGTTTACACTTCAGATACGTTCCATCAATAACATGTAACACAGACACATCGTCAGTTGTTTAGTGATGGGCCACACATATGATCTACACGAGTGTATGTGAGACAGAGAAGCTAATAGTCGTCAGAGGCTGAGAACGTGAAGATGAACAGACGGCCAGAGACATACAGTGAGGGGGAGGGGGGCCCGGCTCACAGTCGCGTGCCTCTGGTTTGGGTTGAACTGACATCAGGACAGGAGATGTGAGTCCGTGGCGCTCACTTTGCAAAGCACACTAATGAGAACGCTTCATAATTTTTTTTTTTTAAAGAGAGAGAGAAACTGTATACCAATGTAAAGGAAAGCGGAGAGTGACAGAGAGAGAGAGAGAGAGAGAGAGAGAGAGAGAGGAAGAGGGGGAGAGGGAGAGAGAGAGTGGTGTGTGTGTGTGTGTGTGTGTGTGTGTGTGTGTGTGTGTGTGTACGCGCGCGCGTGTATATCTCTGCACATGTGTGTGTGTGTGTGTTGAATGTGTATATGAGTGTGTGTGTGTGTGTGTGGTGTGTGTGTGTGGTGTGTGTGTGTGTGTGTGTGTGAGCGCGCGCGTGCATGCTTGCATGTGTGTGTGCGTGCGTGCGTGCGAATGTGTGTGTGTGTGTGTGTGTTGTGTGTGTGTGTGTGTGTGTGTGTGTGTGTGTGTGTGTGTGCACGTGTGTGTACGTGTGTGCATGTTTGTGTGTGTGTGTGTGTGTGTGTGTGTGTGTGTGTGTGTGTGTGTGTGTGTGTGTGTGAATGAGTGAGTGTGTGTGTGTGAGAGTAAGTTTAGTGAGTGAGAGAGAAGAGAGTATGTGTGTGTGTGTGTGTCTGTCTGTCTGTTTATCTGTATGTATGTACGTATTGTCTGTCTGTCTGTATCTGTGTGCGCATGAGAATCGAGGGGAGGGGAGGGCGAGAGGGAATCAACAGTTGTTGTTGTTGTGTTGTTGTTGTTGTTGTTGTTTTTTTTGTGCCCTGGCTAAAAGACTCCAGGGATCAACCGAACAGCCAAAGTACTTGAACATTATGCTACAAATGCACCAGCTGGGGTGAGAACATTACGTGTGTGACCGTTTTTTGATTACCCCCCGCCATATGGGCAGCCCGACTCTGACTTCGGGGGATTTTGGAGACTGATAATGTTATGCTAGTAATCAGTGAACTCCATCGTAAGTCTGTAAATGTGTCCTCCTGTTTTGCACATGTTTCACATTGACACTTGGCAGTCAGGGAGGACAATGGCAAAAATTTACATTGACCATCTTTGGCCCCCCCCCCCCCACCCCCACCCCCTTCCCCCCTCCCACCGTCTTCCTGCTCTCTCGAGTGTGAAAAAAAAAGTCATAAAATGCACGGAGAGAGAGAGAGAGAGAGAGAGAGAGAGAGAGAGGGGTGGGGGGGGTGGGGGTGGGGGGAATGATGCGAGTAAACAGCAATCTAAATCATCTCTGAACTCATTTCACACACACACACACACACACAAATCTTTACTTTAAATTGAACTGCACTTGTTGTGCCATCGGCTAGCCCTATACAAATGTTCTGCAAACTGTGAAAAAAAAATCATTCAGTGTAAGACCGGCAAAGGAAACGTTAAGTTTCAGTGTTGGTTTTGCCATACTGTTTATACAGGGCCATTATAGGGCTGCAGCAAACGAAAGCTAACTATGGAAGGAATCATTGTTCGAGGCATAGCGTATTGTGATTTTCGTTTGAAGTAACAGTGCTTCAGGCGAAAAAAAGATAATGGCTAAAACAAAAGTATGATTATAACAATGCCATTTTTGACAACTGCACACAAAATATGTATTTAAGTAGGTGTTGTTTTTGCTGTTGTTGCTGACGCTGTTGTTGTTTCCCCAGAACATCAACAACCACCCGCAAGATAATGGGAGACTTCGACATCATTGACCACAAAGTATTCTTATTATCATTGTTCTTCTTCTTACTATCGTTATTGTTGCTGTTGTTGTTGTGTTTGTTGTTGTTGTCATCGTCGTCGTCATCGTCATCGTCGTCGTAGTGTTGAAGGCCTTTTCTTTATCGTTGACAACAGAAGAAAGAGGGTCTTCTTATACATGTATTGAGTTTGATGTAACTGCGGAGGAGGAATGCTTTGAATGCTGCTTAGCCCTCTATGAATTAGATGGATTTATTTTTCAGTTTAAGCTGGACAGGTTGGACAAGTGTAGAATTTTGAGTTCGAGTATTTCATATTTGTATTTTTGTCAAGTCCTCCATGGTGATTGAATCTTTCTTCTTCTTCTTCTTTTTCCTAAATCTCAGATCTTCAATAACAGTACAACAGAAGTGGCAAGCAGAAACCATTTGTTCTATTTATATAGTGCTCTCTAAGATTGCATGTCTTCGCGACGAAAGACTAATTCTTTTAAAACGTAATTGTTGCGTTCTTGGAAATGTTCCAATGTTTTAGTCGTCAATTATCATACAAACGTACGCATATATCATTGCATTCCTGCTAGCTTTCGAAATGTTGTCTTGAAAATATATAATCAGGCTTGAAGAGAACCGTTAAAGGTTTCATCAGGTTTCTCACAGCTCTGAAGGAGCTGTTACTCAATGTGTGATGATCCAGTCTCCTACGACTGTGGTGGTGTACTTTGAATGTTGTGAAGTCCTCCACAGCTGTAGTAGGTTGGTCAGGAAGTACAAGAATCTTTAGACAGTGTGTTGGAAATCACACGACTGGACAAAACATAAGTCTGAATGCAAGTTGTTCAAGACGTGTGTGAATCTGTAAGGTAAGAGGGGGGAGGAGGGGGATGGGTGGGGGGGGGGGGGTAGTTCGAGTTCATGTGTTGAATATTCAGTATCGTAAATTTTAAGCAGGAGAAGCGTTTGAGTCATGAAACGAAGTCTTTGAGAACACGAAGACATTTCCAAGCTTTGTGGATACTTCACTGTCAGTTTGTACGCAATGGCATGCGGGGGCCCTTACCATTGGCTGAAGAACAGATGATACAGAGAAGGCAGCGAGTGGATGAGTCAAATGCGTATTGAAAAAAGCTCTGTAAGTTTGAGAAGAGGCGCAGGGAGTGGAAGAGGGGTGGCAGTGAGTGGAAGAGGGGTGGCAGTGAGTGGAAGAGGGGTGGCAGTGAGTGGAAGAGGGGTGCGAGGGACGCCACAATTGGGGATGAGCTGAAGGAAAATGGCAGCCTGGAAAAAAAAAAAAGGTTTGGCAAGGCAAAATAATATTAAACAGTTCTGGTCTTGGACGAGTGCACGAGCGCTGGTTATAGTTTCCCCAGAAACAGTAGATTTTGCCCATTTTAGGGAGTCTAAAGCAATACGTTGTATTGTGCTTCTGTGTCTGTTTCATTTTTGACTTCGTGACGAACAGACAGTACGAAAGCACATGTCACAAGCATTCTAATTGTGTGTGTGTGTGTGTGTGTGTGTGTGTGTGTGTGTGTGTGTGTGTGTGTGTGTGTGTGTGTGTGTGAGAGAGAGAGAGAGACAGACAGACAGACAGACTCGTTCCCCATATACTCGACACAAAGTACTCACTTTCTGACAGTACAGTGAGCAGAACAAGACGAGTTCAGCAGAAGCTCCATCATCTTATTCAAAATCTTGCACCGTGCTAGATAAAATTCACTGCATGCATCAAGAAAAGAAATCACTCTAACAAATAAAACTTGTTACTTACTTACAACATGCACATATACACTGTCATGAATCACACGTTAACAGTTCTGCAAAAACTTGTCAGCAGGCACAACGCATAAAAGTAAGTAATTCACTGGCCAGAACCCGCAGTCAGAAGGAGACCCACACAGCGTAAACACTGACCCAGTTGGAACGGTTCTAGGCCAGGGCACTGTGCAACTCAGTGGCAGGGGCAGAGACAGTGGCAGACGACTATGGATTAGGACGTAGAGACTGGGGGAGGGTTTGTGCTGCTGCTGAAATCCTGTCGAATTGAAAGTGCCTCGTTGTTTTTGAGTCAATACGATACTTCTAAATCCTGTTCAATTGAAAACGCCTCGTTGTTTTTGAGTTAGCGCGATGGTGATGAAATCCTGTTGAATTGAATGTGCCTCGTTCTTCTTTTTGAGTCAATGTGCTGCTGAAGAAATCCTCTTGAATTGAAGGTGCCTCGTTCTTTTTAAGTCAGTGTGATGCTGAACAAATCCTGTTGAATTGAAGGTGTCTCGTTCTTTTTGAGTCAATGTGATGCTGAACAAATCCTGTTGAATTGAAGGTGTCTCGTTCTTTTTGAGTCAATGTGCTACTGAACAAATCCTGTTGAATTGAAGGTGTCTCGTTCTTTTTGAGTCAATGTGCTGCTGAAGAAATCCCGCTGTATTGAAGGTCTCTAGTTCTTTCTGAGTCAATGTGCGTGCTGTTGATCAAATCCTGTTGAATTGAAGGTGTCTCGTTCTTTTTGAGTCAATGTACTGCTTATGAAATCCTGTTGAACTGAAGGTGCCTCGTTCTTTTTGAGTCAATGTGCTGCTGATGAAATCCTGTTGAATTGAAGGTGTCTCGTTCTTTTGAGAGTCAATGTGCTACTGAACAAATCCTGTTGAATTGAAGGTGTCTCTTTCTTTTTGAGTCAATGTGATGCTGACGAAATCCTTTGGAATTAATGGCGCCTCGTTCGTTTTGAATGAATGTACCAAATTGGGCATTGCTTCTCCTTCATTCTTCTGTGACCATCAATAAAATCAGATGTAGAAGGGACCGAATCAACATCGTCACCTTTTGCTAATTGTGTTTTCACCGCATATATTGAAGGCATTTGCCACTTCCACACATGGCTCCGTGTCTTGCTGCTGCTCACGGGTTGGCTACCTGCTCACCACACACTGAACAGATGTTAGTAAATTATCATGTTTGAAGCGCGCAAACACCGGATGGCGCAGACAAAGGCTATGTACAGGCAGTACGCTGCCCTTGCCGAACAGCGGACAAGTAGAAGTCGGCGTATTCATTTACCGAAGAGGGCGGCCTAACCAACTGAACAATTTTCTCTCGCATGGAAGTTGGTAGCTACATGCGCGAGCGAACGAGACTCGGATAAGGGCGAAACGTGGGGGGAAACGATCGAGGCCAGAAAAAGGATTCTGTCCCCAGTTCATCTTTCGCAGAATCGTGTCGGTTGTTGAGGACAGCTTGTAAAGGGAGGTAAGATATGTCGACTGCACTCACTGGTGTGTTTGCCCGTGTGTTTGACGCTCGTCTGTCACCAGCGTTGCACGAAAATGACCGAACTGCTGTTGACCGAGTTTCGTAAAAGGTTGGAAATGTGTGATCCTAGAAGGAACTCTTGCAGTTTTTGATGTAGATCGTTTGTACTGATCCGGATCGAGTGATTGGTCCAGGATCTCTTCTGCAATGTTTTGTAAACAAATTCCGATGTAGAAAAATCCACGCAACACATTTCACTGAAACGTTTCTTTCTTTCTTTTACCTTTTTTTTTTTTCTGACTCAACTTCTATGCCACCCTAATGGCATTACCACCACCACCACCACCACCCCCCCCCCCCCGCCCCCACCCCCCCACCCCCCCCCCCCCCCCCCCCCCCCCCCCCCCAACCCGTTCATTCCGGCTCCTCGTCCACAGGTACTTTATGGCCTGTCCTGCCTTAGCCCTCGCACCAGCAATCCACAGGGAGCAAAACAGTCAACGTCAAGTAAAGAAGCTACTCACCAGAGGAGGCACTGCACTGCTGCCAAGTCACCACGGTTATATTCAGTGTGAAATGACTGCTACGAATTCATTTTTGTCTTCAAGCAGTATGCAGTTTGTTTCTTTTTTTTTTTTTTTTTATGAAAAAATCAAAATTCTCTAGTAAACATAAACTTCGACATTACGAAACTTCCCATATCCTATTCAAACAGAAAGTACACGGGGAAATAAGTCTTTCAGTCTGTGCCAACAATTACTTCCCTTGGCAGAAAGGGCGAATCCGGGACTCGTTACACTTTGGCGATGGTCTGCGATTTCCCAAGCTCGAAGAGCAAAGGTAAAGGAGACTCCCAAAAAAGCAGCCATTACACAGTGGCATCTGCCAGAGAGCAGTTATGTCCCTTGACGTTTGACTGGAATGCCCGGTGCGTGCCTGCACCCTCTGTGAACACAGCGCAGGCTTCCAAGGGTGGTGCAGGACTGCTCCCGGCTGGTTGGTTCGGCAGTTGAAGACAGTACTTCTCTGGTCCCATCCGCACCTTCAGGTATTTTTTTTTTCTTTCTTCAACTCTTCCCAGGCTCGATATCGTGACTGCTGGCACATCGAATCAATCGTTGGGGAACGCCCTGCTACAGACACTTTTGTTACATTTGCGGCAGAAAGTGATGGCTGCCACGCTAGGCTGTAGCAGCGTCCACCATCTGTCGTAACTGCAGCGTAAAATTTTAAATGTTAGTGATAGAGCACTGCCAAAAAGAAAAAAAAAAAAAAAGGGGGGTAGGCAAACGAACCACAAGACGAAAACACGCGTTTCGACCTACGAGGTCTTCTTCAGGCAAGATACAAAAGCACTCAGTAGAAAGCTTAAAGGGTTTGTTTCTATGAGAATGGTTGTTTCCATCTCAATGTCTCAATTGCGACTTAGAGCCGCGAATGCGACTTAATTTCACAGATTTCACGGTCTGCGTCAGAAACCCTGGTTTTTATTTCTTTTTATTTTGAAGAGAATTCCTCTCACGACACACTGAAGGATACACATTTTCATACACTTTTTTTTTGGAGGACTCTCTCTCTCTCTCTCTCTCTCTCTCTCTCTCTCTCTCTTCGTTTGTATCTCTCTAACTCTCTTTTTCATTTCCTCTTCCTTTTCAATGTGTGTGTGTGTGTGTGTGAGAGAGAGAGAGAGAGAGAGAGAGAGAGAGAGAGAGAGAGAGAGAGAGAGAGAGGCAAACAGAGACAGAGGAGGTGGAGAGATATTATATTATGTTCCATGAATTGAGTCTGTGTATTACATGCTTTACCTGTTAAAGATAAAGTAGTAGTGGAAGTAGCAGTACTAGTACTAAAACAAAAAGTAACAGTAGTAGTAGCAGCAGCAGTAGTAGCAGCAGTAGTCGTAGCAGCAGTGTAGTAGTAGTAGCAGCAATAGTAGTAGCAGCAGTGTAGTAGTAGTAGTAGCTGAAGTAGAAGTAATAGCGGTAGACGTAGTGGTAGCAGTTAGTAGTAGTGGTAGTAATAGAAGTAGAAGTGGTAGCAGTGGTAGGAGTAGCAGAAGTAGTGATAGTAGTAGTAGCAGCAGCAGCAGTAGTAGTAGTAGTAATAGCAGTAACACTATTAACAGCAGCAGTAGTAGTAGTAACAGTAGTAGTGGCAGTAGTAGAGGTTGCAGTCGCAGTAGCAGCTGTAGTAGTAGTAATGATCACAATAATACCAAAGTACGATGGACGTTCCGGCCTACATTTGGATCTTTCGTCTGCAAACCATGAAAATCAGTGTTTGTGTCCCTGTAACAAAGATATCATGATTTGCGCGTTCTGTGTTTTCTGTTTGTATTCGTTCGCTCGTTTTGTTTTTAGTGTCACAGAAATGTAACAAAGATATCATGATTTGCGCGTTCTGTGTTTTCTGTTTGTATTCGTTCGCTCGTTTGTTTTTTAGTGTCACAGAAATGTAACAAAGATATCATGATTTGCGCATTCTGTGTTTTTTTCTGTTTGTATTAGTTCGCTCGTTTGTTTTTTAGTGTCACAGAAATGTAACAAAGATATCATGATTTGCGCATTCTGTGTTTTCTGTTTGTATTAGTTCGCTCGTTTGTTTTTTAGTGTCACAGAAATGTAACAAAATACCATGATTTGTGCATTCTGTGTTTTCTGTTTGTTTGTATTCGTTCGTTCGTTTGTTTTTAGTGTCACAGAAAACGCCCTCACAGCACAATGTTATAAAATGTGCATATGTGTAACTTGCTGATACATCACTTCAGCATTCCCCAGTGAATGTCACTCAGTCTAGGCCTAAAACATTCCCTGCTCCGGCTGCAATGGCCAAGTGGTTAGCGTCGCAGATTCCCAGCTGGGAGGTCGTCGAGTTCGATTCCCATCAGAGCCACTTGTCTGAGGGAATTAACTGGCCCAACCGGCTCATACCAAGAGTTGAGATTCTTAGGGGCTCAGCTGGGAAGACTGGGGCCAAAAATAATTCCAAAGAATTATTTACTTTGAAACTGGGTCCTTCCATTCTGGAATTTCATGGTGGCTTCCACCATGACGGCAGTAAAGTATAGGGTTTTAGCGAGAGTGAGATCTGAACTTCATATAGCAAAGAAGGTGAGTAGGGAAAAGCAGTTTGCCGGTATCATTTCAAAGTTTTTTCTTCAAAATGATCAACAATATCAGCGTGTGCATGAGGCTGCCAACGAAAAGAACAAGTAGTTACTTTTTTTTTTTTTTTTTTGGTGCAGAATTTCAGCCTCCAGACTTTTTTAACGTAACTTTGGTTGTTCAGCGTGCTAAGGGACGCAACTTTCCGACAGGGCGTATCGATAGAAGGAATAGCTTGCTAAGGGGCGTAACTTTCTCACAACATGTCTCGATAGGGAGAAATGTTTCTAAGTGCGTGTAAGCAAGCAACGGAGAATAAGAAACACACAGAAGGATCGATCATTCTGAGGAAAAAGAGTACACTATGATGCCCACAACACCCCCACACACACTGAATGACTTGAACAAACTGTCTTTATTCACAGCTAAACAGAGACTCACAATACACACGAGAATATAATATGGTCCCGTTGCGTTTGTACAATGCGAAATACATTAAATTTTCCAGGTGCCAGTACATTTGTGTATGTGCATGAACTAAACCACGCATGCGCGCGCACGCACGCACACACAAGCACACACACACACACACACACACAAAGAGAGAGCGAGAGAGAGATAAAATGTGTCAAAGACTGATTAGCAAAAACGATCTTTCAACACTGACCAGCCAAAGTGCATACATTGCAACAAACACATCTAAGTGAAATCTGAATGCCACGCAGTGGTGCAAAAATATGCACACTACACCGAAAGATGTGTTTATTCTTGTCTCCAATAATTTCAAGAGAGACTCTGCGAGAGAGCAAAAAGAGAGATCATAGCACAGAAGGGGTGGGGGTGGGAGGAAGTGGGGCAGTGGGAGGGTGGAAGAGAGGGGGATGAGGGAGAGAGGTAGAGCACCATAAACACAACATGCACCAGGACTTGGGGATCACAAGCACTGAAAAGTCACAGCTGAGTTCCATGACATTTGTACAAAGTTTCACATTACCTGGACAGGTCTTTCAAAATGGAATTTACACCTGCCTCAACAACTGGTCATAACAAATTCAGAAAGACAACAGCTAGGTTCAACTCAACAGTCCGTATTGTTTAAATGCACAAACAGAAACTGTTTTTCTGATTGGTATGTCCAGTCATCGTTGTCTGCCCACATAGACAGTCTCAGCATTTGCTATACAGAAAACACAGCAAGAAGTCAATACAAAAATTAATATGTTACATTAGCGATTCTTTGATTGTTTTCCCGAAGCTGTTTCGTGCTCACACACGTCCCACTAATCAAGGCCTTTGTCATATGGAATCTTCAGGTCAGTCAAATGTGCTTATCCAGGAAATTTTGCTTTGGGTTTACAGGTGCGAACATTTCTTGGCTTATGGTAGGGTGTTTTTACCTGAAAGCCGAGTGAACTTTTAAAACAAAGAACTGGCAGGTGGAT
>JADBJO010017517.1:30000-37476 GCA_016801955.1 Conus betulinus | reverse complement strand
ATAGAGAGAGGAAGTTGATGTATATGAAGAATAGATACGCTTATAATATCGTTTTGCCAAAGTCGAAAAGAGCCTATTAATGTAGGACCACGCAATCGCGAATTAGAACAGCCTGCGCAACGCACCAATATATGAGGCGCAAGACACAATATCTCAACCAATGAATCAAAGTTAGGCATCTACGTTGGTCCGAGAGCCGAAAAACATAGACTTGTCAAAGCACTTATCCCACATGCACACACACACACGCGCTGCGCGCACGCACCACTACGCAACTAGAATACACGCGCGCGCTTAGGCATTCGCAAAGACTCGTTCAACCATGCAGACGCGCGCAAACGCACATAATTATTGTCCCCCCCCCCCCCCCCCCCCACACCACCACACACACGCACACGCCACCGCACACACACACGCACACACACACGCACACACCATGCGCGCGCGCGCACGCACGCACGCACCGCACCACACACACACACACACACACACACACACACACACACACAACACGGCACAAACACACCACGCACACACATGCCTTGCATGCATGTACACGAGCGCTCAACCATACTTTTTACAAGCATATATTCACATAATGTTTGCACTGGAAAGGTAACACCAACGTTAATAATGAAATAGTGGTAAAACCATAAAAATGCAAAGAACGTCATCAAAGTTATTGGGGGGGGGAGGGGGGGGGGGGGGATAATTACGCACGACTGTTGATTAACAACAAATGTGAAGCGGCCCGAAGTAATGCTAGTGCTCCACATAGGGGTTAAAAGGGGGTTGATGCCTGATCTATTCCATGATGTAGGGGCTACAACGATATTGATTATCAGGCGGGACCTAAGCCTTTCTGTTTTTGTTTTTTTTAAAGGCGCTATGAGGTGCGTTAGACGAGGAAGGGAAGGTATGAGTGTGATTTTTGGAGGCTGATAAAGCTAGAACGCCTTCTGTAGGGGCGCTCTGGGGGGGGGTGGGGTGGGGGGGTGGGGGGGGGGGGGGGGGGGGGGGGGGGGGGGGGGGGGGGGGGGGGGGTGGGGGGGGGGGTGGGGGGGGGGTGGGGGGGGGGGGGGGGGGGGGGGGGGGGGGGGGGGGGGGGGGGGGGGGGTGGGGTGGGGGGGGTGGGGGGGGTGGTTTGGGTGGGGGGGGGGGGGGTGGGGGGTGTGGGGGGGGGGGGGGGGGGGGGGGGGGGGGGGGGGGGGGGGGGGTGGTGGGGGGGGGGTTATTTGGGTAAAAAGGAGGGGGAAAAAAAGCAAAATAAAAAAATGTTTAATTGTGGGGGTTGGGTATTAAAAGGGAAAAGAAAAGAAAAGAAAGAAAGGAAGAAAAACAAAAAAAAAAAGAAAGGTGGGTAAAATAAAGAAAGAAAAAAAAAAAACAAAAAGGTGGGGTAATGTCGCGACACGGGGGAGAAAACAGAAGGAAACGCAAAATATTGGGATGACAGGAATAAAAAGGCATCTAATCTTAAATGGATAGTAAGAGGGTTCACGACAGGGTTCAGATATATTTCTTTGCTGCTTTGCTGCCTCATAGCCTGCAGAACGTTTTCGATTGGGGAAGGAAGAGAAGCACTGGAAAAAGTAGTTGTCAGAACCGACAGGACGATTGTGCCACAGTGTTTTTCAGATTTTGGCGAGTCTGGCGGTGCCTCTCGCGCACTGGGATGGATTGTGTCACTGTATAAAGTTGGATCTGAATGAAACAGGGAAAGTGATCAATGAAACGTACTCTGTGACGATTGCAGGCATCTCTAAGGTTATTATGTGACGGAATGATAGCATTATTGAAAGAGTGTTTCCCTTTAGCTGCAGGATAGAGCTGAAAGTAATGTGAGCATTGGGAAAAGTTTTGCAACATGTAAGGATGAGTTCAGACCAGGTATCAAAGGATACGACACCTGACGGGCAAGAGTTTACCACCAACATGGTTATTGAGGTCAGTTAAAGATGTGGATGTTGGTACGGAAAGGAACCATGCATGGAGATCTTTTAGTGACATTCCAGGGACACAACCTTAAAAAGTCGTTCTTGTCTATGGGCTAACGTTTTGGATCCATGAAAACGAATTGTGGAGTCTCATCCTATCAGCAAAACTATCGCTCTGCTGGGAACGGATTCATGTGACCTAATGTTTCCATGGGAGAGAAGGGTGGGAAGGCTTTGACTTGGCCATTGGGAAATCTTCCTTCAGCTTACCAGCTGTGTATTAAGATTTGAAATCAGACACTCTCACTCTCAGTGTCAGAACAGAATAGTTAGAAAGAACAGAAAACTAGAGGTTGGAAGTCTGGACAGGGTAATGTAAACTGGTATCATCATTTGGTTGTGACAGGAGGTGGAGTGGGACGAGGGGGGGGGGGGGGGGGGGGGGGTTGAACTCTCTTTGTTGTCACAGTCAGCGGATATTCTAGCATTGGATTCAGCCTGGACTTTGGATTGTGCACGGTCAGTCGTCTGATTCAGTCCTGGTGAAAGACCATTATCAGGGGCTGTGATTTCTTTGATTGGGACTGTTCGGCACTGTCAACGACTGGGGACAGTGTGTCCGGCACTGGGCAGCAATGCAGCTGGGAAAGGATTTCAGTCTGTGTGCTGACACGTTAGTGTCTGAACAAACACCAAGGAATGTCGGTTTGTGAGCTGGCATTTTGCTTCCAGGAAAGACGGAGACAGACAGTTTTAAATTCTGATATCAGAGTGCCAGTGGTTGCACAGACATTCTGTTTTGGTTCTGATTTTCTTTATTTCGTTTTGTAAAGAACCTAGTTTGTGATTTTATGGAGTGGTTGTCTTGGATCAATTGTCTGTTAACAGAATCCAAGTTAGTTATTACAGAATAAGATCGTCAATTTTAGAACATATGGAATTGAATTTATCGATAATGTTTATATGCAGTTCATTTTTTTGTAGTGGCGGTTTTTCACATTTTCAATCGCAGAAGTAAATTCATCATCAGCAAAAACGGAACTATGCAGACAAAGAGTTGACAGACTGCTCTAGTTGAGTCACTCGTCGGTCAGCTGGGGTAAGAGGGCTGGGAGGAGAACGGCCGTGGGCTGATCGGTGTGAAGAATGTCTGTACTGAAGACGAGTCCGTTTGGCAACCGGTGAGCTCTTTTTCTTTTTAGTGTCACTTTTCATACTGACATTAGGATGGGCAGGCAGGCGGTGTAGGGGGCGGAACAGAATAATGCCGTCTTGTCCCATGGTTATCATTTTTAGATTCCACAAGTAGCTGTGATTGTGGAGGAGAGATGATACGGCATTAGCAGTAAAGTTGAGGTGAAGCAGACATTTGAGTCAGGTCAACTGATGAAGTAAGTAAAGACACACTTGTCGGACATACCACTACAATATCTTACCCGGGTGTCTGTAGTAACACACGAGACAGTTTGTCAATGTTACATTGTCTTGAACTTGAACTTGAACTTGTAGGTCTTAGAGGCCTTTAAAAGGCCTGTTCACCATCTAGTATAACACACTGGGATAAGACACCGCATGCGTGGTAGGAAGAGAGAGTCACTGACTGAGACTATCTGGGTTGATAACATTCCGGGATGGATTGCATTTTGTCGGAAGTTCCTGCCAATGAGTGTCCTAACCGTGTGATTTGAAGATGTTGACTGTAGGGGCTGTTACTACGAGTCAAAAAGGACCATTCTAAAATCAAATCACTCGAAGAGAAAAGAAGTTTCCTCTGATGTTCAGTCTGTGATGAACTTTGGATGGTTTCAAGGAGTGTCCTCTGCTGTCCCTGTTGGTAAATAGTTCAAACCGTGGTTGATCACTTCGGTAAATGCCATGTGTAAACTTGTACAAGTCTATCATGTCACCCCCTTTTTTCTTCTGTGCTCCAGGCTTGGAAGTTTGAGAGTAGGAAGACGTTCGGGACATGTTTTATCTTTAATAGATGCTAAAAGTTTAGTTGCTCTGCGCTGAACATCTTCTACATCCTGGCACAGTGTTTTTGTGGTAGGGTTGCCAGACAGAATGTCCGTACTCTAGTACTGGTCGTACAAGAGACTTGTACAGTTGTAGTGTAGAAAAATATCTTCAGTCAGGAAGTCAAAGGAGCGACGGATGATACCAACAACTCTATTTGCTTTTAGCAGTTGCCTTGGCCACATGTTCTCTGAAATTTAGTTTGTGTCAATGTAAACCCAAGGTCCTTCTCAACTTCACGTTCAGACAGGGTTGTGGTACATGTCTCACCTTCGATGTTTACTTCAGTCATGTGGTACACAGCATCTGACTTCTTGTTCCCCCAGTTTCAGGACATGGCATTTCTCAGGGTGGAACTTCAATAGCCATTGTCTTGACCAACTTTGCAGTCTGTTTAGGTCTTCCTGTAAGACATGCGTAGCTCCTTCATCATCACTTCATGCAAAGACCTTGCTATCGTCTGCAAAAAGGTGTACAGGGTTTTTTGAATTAGATTCAGCAGATCGTTAATATAAAAGACGAACAAAATAGGTCCTAAAACACTCCCCTGGGGAATCCCACTCGAAAACATTGGCTTCTTCTCTGACTATGCGCCATTGACGACAACCTGCTGATGCCTGTTGTGTAGGAAGTCCTGTATCCAAAGTAGTATCTTTCCTTTGATACTATGCGCCTGAACTTTCAAAAGAAGTTGTCTGTGTGTGGAACGCTATCAAACGCTTTCTGGAAGTCCATGTAAACAATATCGACTGAGCCTCCATCATGTAAGACCTTAGTCCATGACGTCAAGAAGCTGAGTGATGCACGACCTCCCCTTTACAAACCCATGTTGTTTCTCACTGACAAGATTTTTTTTTCTTCTAGGTGTTTAACAAGTTGTTCTCTTACTAGTTTTTTCCATTACTTTGCAGAAGATGCATGTTAGGTTAACTGGCCTGTAGTTATTAGCTAGCATTTTGCTGCCTTTCTTGAAGATAGATGTGACTCGTGACAACCACCAGTCTTCTGGGATTTTTTCCCCATTACTTTGCAGAAGATGCATGTTAGGTTAACTGGCCTGTAGTTATTAGCTAGCATTTTGCTGCCTTTCTTGAAGATAGATGTGACCCGTGCCAACCGCCAGTCTTCTGGGATTTTTTCCTTCATTCAAAGATTTTCTGAACAGCATGGCCACTGGGGTGGTAAGAACCATCTGCAGTCTTGGACAAAAGCATTGGGTTTCGCCCATCAGGTCCCAATGCCTTACTAGTATTTAGATCTGTTAACAGTTTTCTGACTTTCTCAGTATCTGTCTCAAAGTCGCTTAGCTCTTCATTGTAACTGCATTCCTGTGGTTCTGGCAGGTCCCCGTCCTCTTCTACGGTAAAGACGCTATGAAAGAATGCATTCAAAATCTCAACTTTCTCTTGATCCGACTTGATCCGACTTCAATTTACTGCCATCCTCTTTTCTTCAAGTCTGCTACAGCATTCCTTGTCTTGGTTTTGCTGCTTACATATGACCAGAAAGCCTTTGGATTTTATTTCGCTTGTGCAGCTACTATTTGATCCATTCGACGTTGTGCCTTCTGACATTCTTTCTTAGATTTTTGTCTTGCTTTTCCATACAGTTGAAATTCTTTTCCATCCCCTAGTCTCCAGCCAACGGCGGAATAGCTTGTGCTTTTTTCCTCACCGCTGTTAGAGTTCCCTTGTCCATCCATTTCTTAAATCGTTTGCCGGAAACTTTTGTCTCGTGCATCACTATTGGGGCGACGTGGCACCGCCTGACTGGTACACCGTGACGGCGTCTCAGACCACGTAGAATGACGTCAGCATCACGTGCATCAGGAAGGTACCAACAGAGAATCCAGGTGTCCCCTGTACTGGGGGGCACCTGAAAACAGCATGATCATGATGACATTACGTCACTGTACACCTCCACCCCTGGCTGGTCTGATGCACACAGACAGACAGACAGACAGAGGGACAGACAGAGAGACAAATAGACACACCAACAGATTGACAGACAGACAGACACAGACAAACGGACACACGCACAGACAACCAGCCACTGTGTACAAAAAAATAAATGTGAATCAGAGGAGATCCAGATCTATTTCTCCAGTCAGTACTTGTACATTGTACAGAATTAGATCTAAATTGCTGTCATCACCAGTATGGTGGTGCTGCTGCTGCTGCTGCTGATGATGATGATACAGTACACCTGGCTGTCCCACAACGTAGTTCACGGGTCAGGAGGTGACCAATGGTGTCGTCGGCACACAGGACACACTCCCAGGACCACTCCCCACTGTGACCTGCCTGACCCCAGTGACTTAGCTGCCGGACTGGTGGTCCCTCTGTGGGGAGAGGCAGTGTTGGGGCTCTGCACTGGGGGATGGTGCAGGATGGAGGGGGACATGTGGGATCGTTGTCCACTATGTACAGTGACGCTGACCATACACGGACTGAGGGCAGTCGGTGCCGGACAGCTGTCAGCCACCAGATGAAGTCGTCACTGTGACACAGGATACAAAGTCAGGTGTAGGTTCCGTCAACTCCGTGTAGATCTAAAACGGGATCTAGAGATCTACAGCACATAGTCTATAGTCACATGTCTTCATTTTTTTTTCAACATTCTTCAAACTATGCTGAAAAAAACACAGAGAGAGAGAGAGAGAGAGAGAGGTGAGTTAAATGGACACTAGCGGAAGTGATATCCAGAAAATTAGACGTTCAAAACAGCCACACTTATTTTACCTCCTCTGGTTCTCCTGTTCACGGCTGACCGCACAAACGTCATGGGAAAAGGTCAGACTCACTTTCATCCCTCTCACCGCCCTCTCCTCACCCACCTGTGATCTCTGTCTGATTTCCCCCGGGCGAACACTGAGAGCAAAGTCTCTAAGTAGTTTCGTCAAGGTTCCGCCTTCCAGACGCCACTTGTCCCATGTTGGTGGTAGTAGCCCTTGAGGCGAGGTCTCGGCGGTTTTGAGACTTGCATTATTACCGGAAAACACCGAGAAACCACGAAGGGAGAGTGAAAAGGGATATTTGCATTCTCTCGCTCGTGAGTCATGTGCATATGCAAACTGGTGTTCGTGAAGATATTGCGGCTGACACCCACTCTCCACTGGTATTGTAAAATTGACTGTGAATTACAGCCTGCTTGAAGTTTAGTATGATTTTCTGTCTCTGTTTTCACAATATCCTGTTCTACTTCTGATTTTTTCCGTCTCATGCCTGTTTCTGTGCATTACGAAAAAAAAAAAACCCAAAACCCAAAAAAACAGTTATATGGTGTTCTTGCTGTTTTAGATTTGTTTTAAAATTCCATGTCCGTCTTTCTTTATTGCTCTGTCTCGTTTCCGCCTTCCGCCTGTGCCTTTTCTTTGTGTTTGCCTTTTTATCTGCGTCAAGACCAGTCAGTCAATTGTTTGGTGTACCTGTTGTTTGCTTATGTTTGTTTGATTCTCTCTCTCTCTCTCTCTCTCTCTCTCTCTCTCTCTCACACACACACACACACACACACACACACACAC
>JADBJO010017517.1:20000-22500 GCA_016801955.1 Conus betulinus | reverse complement strand
ACCATAGGTACATAAAATAGTTCTTATATTGGTAACCCAGTTTTTTTCTTCCAGACCTATCTTGCATGTACAACATGTTATAACACTGTTTGGGATATCTGTCATTTGCTAAATGTATAACTCTGCACCAGTAATTCACAAGATTAATGTTTGTATCTATAAAAATAGGAAACCTGCCACATTCTGCAAGTGCTATCTTATTTCTGACGGTCCTGCCAACCCCTAATATCATTTTACAACCTTAATCTGTACGTGCTCAATAGTTTCATATTGTTTAAAGCCCCAGATTTCTGATCCATATAACAAATGGGCTTGATTTTCGTATCAAAGATACGAAGGATAGTACTGGCGGGAAGAGTTTTCAATTTCAGATGTAATCTTTTAACCCCTATAAGTGCTCGAAGGGCTTTACCACTTAAATTCTCAACACACCTTGTCCAATTTAAGGTTGAAGAGAATATTACACCGAGATAATTATATGAAGACACTGTCTCTATTTCCTGACCGTTAAAATACCATCTTTCAGACTTTTTTTTTTTTATAAAGCCACCGTTTTTTTGAAGACGACCGTCTTCGTTTTATCCATATTTACTGAGAGACCCCATTTTTTGCAATAGTTTTCTAAACAGTCTATTTTCTTTTGAAGATCAATAACAGAATCTGATACTAAAACAATATCATCGGCATACATCAATGAGAAAATATCAAGTGAATCACCGAAAACATTACCCCCCATGTGCACCACAGCGTAGTAAATCTTGTTGAAGCGGACAGAAACATAGAAAACAGAAGGGGACTTAAAATACAACAACCTTGTTTGACACCAGTGACACATTCGAAACATTCTGTTATCTTATTCCCTACACACACTGCTGCCTTAACTTTCTTGTACATTGCCTGTAAAGTATTAAACATGTTTCCATGCACACCTTTTGATAACAATAAATATAGTAGTTTTTTTCCCTGTGAATACAATCAAATGCCTTTGAAAAGTCCACATACAGTGCATAAAAACGGCCACCTTGTTTTGTCAAGTACTTTTGTATCATTGATTGAAGTGTAAATATATTGTCTGTTGTGGAATATCCTTTACGAAAACCAGCTTGTGCTTCAGGGATCATGTTGTTTTGCTCACAAAACTGTTCGAGTCTTCTGTTTATAACAGAACTGTATAGTTTGCTAATCACGTTATAAGTGAAATACCCCTGTAATTATTGACATTATCTCGGTTTCCTTTTTTGTAATGGAAAGATTATCGCTATGGTCCATCTTTCGGGATATTCCCCAGTTTTGAACACTTTGTTAAACAGCGGGTGCAGAAATTTCACCAACGTATCTTTTGCATGGAAATAGAAGTCAGTAGGTAAGCCATCAGGTCCTGGAGCTTTTCCTCGTTTCATTCTATTGATGGCATCATAAATTTCGGTTTCAGAAATTTCAGCATCGATGCTAGAGTTTAACATTCGTGACAGGTTCTGAGTTATGTTCAGTAAGAGTGTTCTCACTTCGTTTAGAAATTCAGTGTGTTCGGTTGTTTGTATTCAGCAAACCTCTAAAATACTGAAACCATGATCGTGGGGAAATAGAGCTAACTGCATTATTTGTTTGATTAGTAAATGATTTAAATTTTTCCAGAAACATTTAGAATCGATGTCATTACAAGCTGCATTCAGTTCATTTACAACTTTGTTGTTCTCTTCTTCTTGTTTGCGTTTACACACAGCCTTAAAGTCTTTTTTTCAAATCGAAATATTCGTTAAGTTTGGAATGTTCACCTGTCCTCGGAATTGATTCAAAGTCGTGTATTTATCCTGCTTTGACTGTTCACATTCTTCATCCCACCAAGTTGGCTGCGTGCGTGGTTCCTTTTCTCTGAATTTTGATCTCATTGGTTCTGCAGCCTTTTGTATATACGAAACAACCCAGTCTGATCCCGCGTTCACCCCTGCATCTAACGCGGACACGAAATTTGTCCATTCTGACTCCTTTTCCGTGACAGTTTGAATGTACTGACTGTGGAATTTGTTCATTATAAATAAACCGTACCCTGTCTTCAAGTAAAACATCCTCTTCCTCGATCACATTGTTATTTTCAAAAAAGTCAAATACGGAAACCAAAAGGAAATGATCTGACTCACTTCTATTTACGACAAAAACATATCAGTAATGTGATGAAATAAAGAAGCTGAGCAAATAAAATAGTCTCTACCGTGCTCATACCCCTGTTTGCCACACAGGTTATTTCCCCTTCCTTATCGCCTTCTTTCCGTCCATTTACAATATAAAGGTCATGTTCTTTTAACATTTCTACAAGTTTGTGTCCAAATTTATTCGAATTTGGGTCTTTGGATCTCCTTTCTTCCGGTATTGTTACTACATTGAAAAATTCATCAATTTCTTGTAGTTGAGGTACATGTCTATCATTAGAAACCTCAATGTCATAAAGACCACCAGTGCGAGCATTGAAATCTCCACATATGATCAAAGGTAAGTTAGGAAA
>JADBJO010017517.1:0-15000 GCA_016801955.1 Conus betulinus | reverse complement strand
GATTATTCTGGGTTCAAAGACCCCTCAATTCTGATTTATCAAAATACTGTATTCGTTCCATGCGGACAGTTCTCATATCAAATTTGAAAAGACTCAATTCTCTTAACAGCGTATATCTCCCATCATCTGAAGGGCTGTGAGGGTCTGCCAGGGCCTGTGTGTCAATGCCACCTCCCATGGACAAGCTGCTCGCCCTAGAATCAACAATGTATAACAATAAACAACATTTAATAGTTGAGAGTTCAACTCGTTCTCCACTCTCTTACACTTCTTCGTCTTCTTCTCCTCCTACCTAACCTGTTTCTTTTTGTTCCCAGTGTCTGTCCTCTCAGGTCCACAGCTTCCCGTCGAAGTGATTGGCAATATCTTTCATTAAGAGAACAAATCACTATTCAAAGAAAACTGACCAATGAGAGGCAAGCACTCTGTAGAGGTCAGTTTTCAAAGCGGGTTCAAAGGGCACAAAAAAAGAGGGGACAATTCTTCCCGGGGCGCCTGACAGATACTGTATACCTCCAGGACCACTGACAGATACTGTATACCTCCAGGACCACTGACAGATACTGTATACCTCCAGGACCACTGACAGATACTGTATACCTCCAGGACCACTGACAGATACTGTATACCTCCAGGACCACTGACAGATACTGTATACCTCCAGGACCACTGACAGATACTGTATACCTCCAGGACCACTGACAGATACTGTATACCTCCAGGTCCACTGACAGATACTGTATACCTCCAGGTCCACTGACAGATACTGTATACCTCCAGGACCACGACAGACAGACTGTATACCTCCAGGACCACTGACAGATACTGTATACCTCCAGGACCACTGACAGATACTGTATACCTCCAGGACCACTGACAGATACTGTATACCTCCAGGACCACTGACAGATACTGTATACCTCCAGGACCACTGACAGATACTGTATACCTCCAGGTCCACTGACAGATACTGTATACCTCCAGGTCCACTGACAGATACTGTATACCTCCACGGACCACTGACAGATACTGTATACCTCCAGGACAACTGACAGATACTGTATACCTCCAGGACCACTGACAGAGCGACATGTGCCCTGACAGATACTGTATACCTCCAGGACCACTGACAGATACTGTATACCTCCAGGACCACTGACAGAGCGACATGTGCCCTTTCATACTGTATACCTCCAGGACCACTGACAGATACTGTATACCTCCAGGTCCACTGACAGATACTGTATACCTCCAGGACCACTGACAGATACTGTATACCTCCAGGTCCACTGACAGATACTGTATACCTCCAGGACCACTGACAGATACTGTATACCTCCAGGACCACTGACAGATACTGTATACCTCCAGGACCACTGACAGATACTGTATTCCTCCAGGTCCACTGACAGATACTGTATACCTCCAGGACCACTGACGATACTGTATACCTCCAGGACCACTGACAGATACTGTATACCTCCAGGTCCACTGACAGATACTGTATACCTCCAGGTCCACTGACAGATACTGTATACCTCCAGGACCACTGACAGAGCGACATGTGTGCCCTGACAGATACTGTATACCTCCAGGTCCACTGACAGAGCGACATGTGCCCTGACAAATACTGTATACCTCCAGGTCCACTGACAGAGCGACATGTGCCCTGACAGATACTGTATACCTCCAGGACCACTGACAGAGTGACATGTGCCCTGACAGATACTGTATACCTCCAGGACCACTGACAGAGCGACATGTGCCCTGACAGATACTGTATACCTCCAGGACACTGACAGAGTGCGACATGTGCCCTGACAGATACTGTATACCTCCAGGCCCACTGACAGAGCGACGTGTGCCCTGACAGATACTGTATACCTCCAGGACCACTGACAGAGCGACATGTGCCCTTTCATACTGTATACCTCCAGGACCACTGACAGAGCGACGTGTGCCCTTTCATACTGTATACCTCCAGGACCACTGACAGAGCGACATGTGCCCTTTCATACTGTATACCTCCAGGACCACTGACAGAGCGACGTGTGCCCTGACAGATACTGTATACCTCCAGGACCACTGACAGAGTGCGACATGTGCCCCGACAGATACTGTATACCTCCAGGACCACTGACAGAGCGCGACATGTGCCCTGACAGATACTGTATTCCTCCAGGTACACTGACAGAGCGACGTGTGCCCCGACAGATACTGTATACCTCCAGGACCACTGACAGAGCGCGACATGTGCCCTGACAGATACTGTATACCTCCAGGTACACTGACAGAGCGACGTGTGCCCTTCATACTGTATACCTCCAGGTCCACTGACAGAGCGACATGTGCCCTGACAGATACTGTATACCTCCAGGACCACTGACAGAGCGACATGTGCCCCGACAGATACTGTATACCTCCAGGACCACTGACTGAGCGACGTGTGCCCTTTCATACTGTATACCTCCAGGTCCACTGACAGAGCGACATGTGCCCTGACAGATACTGTATACCTCCAGGTCCACTGACAGAGCGACGTGTGCCCTGACAGATACTGTATACCTACAGGACCACTGACAGAGCGACATGTGCCCTGACAGATACTGTATACCTCCAGGACCACTGACAGAGCGACATGTGCCCTGACAGATACTGTATACCTCCAGGTCCACTGACAGAGCGACGTGTGCCCTGACAGATACTGTATACCTCCAGGACCACTGACAGAGTGCGACATGTGCCCTGACAGATACTGTATTCCTCCACCACTGACAGAGTGACATGTGCCCTGACAGATACTGTATACCTCCAGGACCACTGACAGAGCGACATGTGCCCTGACAGATACTGTATACCTCCAGGACCACTGACAGAGTGCGACATGTGCCCTGACAGATACTGTATACCTCCAGGTTCACTGACAGAGCGACATGTGCCCCTGACAGATACTGTATACCTCCAGGTTCACTGACAGAGCGACATGTGCCCTGACAGATACTGTATACCTCCAGGACCACTGACAGAGCGACATGTGCCCTGACAGATACTGTATTCCTCCAGGACCACTGACAGAGCGACATGTGCCCTGACAGATGCTGTATACCTCCAGGACCACTGACAGAGTGCGACATGTGCCCTGACAGATGCTGTATACCTCCAGGACCACTGACAGAGAGCGACGTGTGCCCTGACAGATGCTGTATACTCCAGGACCACTGACAGAGCGACATGTGCCCTGACAGATGCTGTATACCTCCAGGACCACTGACAGAGCGACATGTGCCCTGACAGATACTGTATACCTCCAGACCACTGACAGAGCGACATGTGCCCTGACAGATACTGTATACCTCCAGGACCACTGACAGAGCGACATGTGCCCTGACAGATACTGTATACCTCCAGGACCACTGACAGAGCGACATGTGCCCTGACAGATACTGTATACCTCCAGGACCACTGACAGAGCGACATGTGCCCTGACAGATACTGTATACCTCCAGGACCACTGACAGAGCGACATGTGCCCTGACAGATACTGTATACCTCCAGGACCACTGACAGAGCGACATGTGCCCTGACAGATACTGTATACCTCCAGGACCACTGACAGAGCGACATGTGCCCTTTCATACTGTATACCTCCAGGTCCACTGACAGAGCGACATGTGCCCTGACAGATACTGTATACCTCCAGGTCCACTGACAGAGCGACATGTGCCCTGACAGATACTGTATACCTCCAGGTCCACTGACAGAGCGACGTGTGCCCTGACAGATACTGTATACCTCCAGGACCACTGACAGAGTGCGACATGTGCCCTGACAGATACTGTATACCTCCAGGACCACTGACAGAGCGACATGTGCCCTGACAGATACTGTATACCTCCAGGACCACTGACAGAGTGCGACATGTGCCCTGACAGATACTCTATACCTCCAGGACTACTGACAGAGTGCGACATGTGCCCTGACAGATACTGTATACCTCCAGGACCACTGACAGAGCGACATGTGCCCCGACAGATACTGTATACCTCCAGGACCACTGACAGAGCGACATGTGCCCTGACAGATACTGTATACCTCCAGGACCACTGACAGAGCGACGTGTGCCCTGACAGATACTGTATACCTCCAGGACCACTGACAGAGCGACATGTGCCCTTTCATACTGTATTCCTCCAGGTCCACTGACAGAGCGAGGTGTGCCCTGACAGATACTGTATACCTCCAGGTCCACTGACAGAGCGACATGTGCCCTGACAGATACTGTATACCTCCAGGTCCACTGACAGAGCGACGTGTGCCCTGACAGATACTGTATACCTCCAGGACCACTGACAGAGTGCGACATGTGCCCTGACAGATACTGTATTCCTCCAGGACCACTGACAGAGCGACGTGTGCCCTGACAGATACTGTATACCTCCAGGACCACTTACAGAGCGACATGTGCCCTGACAGATACTGTATACCTCCAGGACCACTGACAGAGTGACGTGTGCCCTGACAGATACTGTATACCTCCAGGACCACTGACAGAGCGACATGTGCCCTGACAGATACTGTATACCTCCAGGACCACTGACAGAGCGCGACATGTGCCCGACAGATACTGTATACCTCCAGGTACACTGACAGAGCGACATGTGCCCTGACAGATACTGTATACCTCCAGGACCACTGACAGAGCGCGACATGTGCCCCGACAGATACTGTATACCTCCAGGTACACTGACAGAGCGACGTGTGCCCTTTCATACTGTATACCTCCAGGTCCACTGACAGAGTGACGTGTGCCCTGACAGATACTGTATACCTCCAGGACCACTGACAGAGTGACGTGTGCCCTGACAGATACTGTATTCCTCCAGGACCACTGACGGAGCGCGACATGTGCTCTGACAGATTGTATTGCATCGCAGGCATTGTTGCAAAACGATCAAAATCAGATTTTTTTCAATAGGTATATAGCAGGCAAGCGCACAATGAGTTTAGTGGGATATCTAGAACTTATACCCAAGTTACATTGCATGGATATTGGCACTAATCAAGCTACCTTTTTTTGTGAACATTCCTTTTCAATATGAACATGACTATTGGAGTCGACATGAACATGATGATTGGAGTCGACACGAACATGACGATTGGAGTCGACATGAACATGACGATTGGAGTCAACATGAACATGACGATTGGAGTCGACACGAACATGACGATTGGAGTCGACATGAACATGACGATTGGAGTCGACATGAACATGACGACTGGAGTCGACATGAAGATGACGATTGGAGTCAACATGAACATGACGATTGGAGTCGACATGAAGATGACGATTGGAGTCAACATGAACATGGCGATTGGAGTCAACATGAACATGACGATTGGAGGCGACATGAATTTGGATTTTAGGTACGTAGAGCAATATGGTCACGACCAGTCCATTCATCAAGTTTTGAGAGATACCTGTGTGTGTGTGTGTGTGCGCGCGCGCGCACGCGCGCGCGCGCGTGTGTGTGTGTGTGTGTGTGTGTGTGTGTGTGTGTGTGTGTGTGTGTGAGAGAGAGAGAGAGAGAGAGAGAGAGAGAGAGAGAGAGAGAGAGAGAGAGAGAGAGAGACGCTTTTTGATGCTTTGATGTTGTATTGCCTTCAGCGAAGTTAGCCATAAAGGCAAGGGGGTTCCACACATAGTTTCAGAAATCGCATCGTTCACAAATCATAACAAATAATAATCATGGTATAAAACAATACAGTCAAAGCAAATATTACAAACTTTTTGCATATTAATGTTGCCGGGCATCTTATACACGCTCATAAGAAGAAGTGACATACAATTTAAACACACACGTAGAGTATACTATCTTCCCTTCCCTAACGCACCCCGCACCCCCCCCCCCTCCACCCCCACCCCGTCCCCTCCTCGCCCCCCCCCCCCCCCCCCCTCCGCTCTTGCCTTTTCCTATCCTGACCCACCAATCTCCTTCCTTTGACCCTCACTCTCTTATCCTCCCCTCAGTCCTAACTGACATCACGCCGCGCATATATGAGAATCAAAAAGAGCATACGCTCAATCGTGCGCCTACGTCGCACCAACACCGCTCTCGTAGCTTGTCCACCCCCCTCCCCCTTCCCATCCCCCCTCCCCCCCCCCCCCCCCCCCCTCTTTCATAATATAACTATTCTCTCATTCCTCGCGCCGCCCCCTCCCCCACCCTCCTCCTCTCCATCTCCCAACACACAACCCTCCCACTCCCACCCGCCCTCCCCCCTCCCCCACGCCCACCAACCCTCTCAAACGCACGCACACTTGACCTATAACTTTCGGACCTTTCTAGTTTCTTATTTCTTATATTCATAGCTTCCACTATATATTTAGCAAAGGCAACAATGGTTGAATTATCATTTGTTAAAAGATCCCTTATACCATTACTGATGGCTGGATATGAATCATATTAAAGAAAGAATATTTTCGACGAATGTCTGAGAACAGTTGACACTGGAAAATAAAGTGTACTTCATCTTCAACATTCTGACCACACAATACACAGTTTGTCACTTCTCTATCCATACACCAGTGTTTTGCAATACCTAAGCTGTGTACTCTTAATCTAAACCTTGTCAGTGTTTCTCTCATTCTTTTGTTTGTAATTAAAGTTAAATACTTTCTCTGGTTCAAACACAGATTTAAATGAATAATACCATGAGTATTTATCGCTAGTTTCAAATCTCTGAGTGCCATTTTTGCTTGTAGCATGATATAAGCCTGTCCTTGAATTCTGATATAAACCCCTCTTCAATTCCGACATCTTGGCAAAGCCACACTATTCCAAAGCCATTTTCTATTAAAATATTCTTTACTCTCGAAGCTCAGTTACAATTATCTGTTTCTAGCCGCATTAGCATCATCTCGTAAGCTTGTCTACATATTCTATTCATCGGCAGTCTAACCAATCGGATCCAGTACTTAACGCGTTTTATTGCTGTTCTGGCAGATAGCGGATATCTCCCTGTTTCTCCATAAACCATTTTGTGGAAGAGTGCAATGGAAGTCCCCAAAATCGCTTGATAGCAAAAAGTATGAACTTTTTCTATTTCTGTTACATCTTCCAGCCCCCAGATTTCTGCTGCATAAGTTAAGATGGGTTCAATTTGGGCATCAAACAGTTTCCAGAATAGAAAGGATCAAATCGTACGTAATGAGAGAGAGAGAGAGAGAGAGAGAGAGAGAGAGAGAGAGAGAGCAAACGTTGGTTGTTTCTTCTTTGCTGACTAGGTGAGTGAAATGTGAACGTGGGACATATTCATACAGCTTAAGGATTTAACTTGAGTCATTGCGACAGGTGTGGGGAAGGGAGGGAAGGAGATGACTTGTCTTAGTTTGAATGTATTGTATATGGGTTAACGGGGGAAAAAGCAGATATAGTAGGCAGACCCGTTACTGCAACAGACCGAATATTTCGAGTTCCCTCCTATCACTAAAGGCAGCACTATTGAAAATATTCTCAATTCATTGCGGTGACACTATGGAATTCACTGCCTTTCAACTCCGTCGTACACCTCTTAGTGAGTTTCAAGTCGCCAATTCAAGAAATGTTCGGTTTAAACGCCAAATGCAGAATATCACCTGTAAAAAATATCATACACTTCTGTCTGTCGCTTGTACACGTTTGCTCGTAGGCGAAGAAATTGTTGTATTCTTTCTACCTTCTCAACCTCCCTGCGCAACCGCGCGCACGCGCGCGCGCGCGTGTGTGTGTGTGCGTGTAGCTTATATATTTTAGATATCAATAGGTGTTTCTTTCAAAGCACCCTGTAGTATACGTTATTGGGACGGGCAGTATAGAAATGTGCCTCATTGTTGTTGTTGTTAACAGTAGCATAAGAGAGACAGAGAGAGAGAGAGAGAGAGAGAGAGAGAGAGAGAGAGAGGGTGACTCAACTGTTTTATTCACAAAGGCCAAAGCCGCTTAGAGGATATACATTTTAATTCGCACATGAACATCTCTCTCTCTCTCTCTCTCTCTGTCTCTCTGTGTGCGCGCACGCGCGCGCCCCCCCCCCCCCCTCCCCCCTCGCTGTGTATATAAGATGGGGCTGTGTATATAAGATGGGGCTGGCGAAGGTGTGTCACAGACGCCACCTGACCCTGAGCGCTGCGACAGCCTTCCCTCAGTTCAGCTCCTCACCTGTCTGCTGACGAGTCTCCTGCTCTCTCCTCGTCCCTGACACCTGCCCTCCACCTGTCCACCCGTCGCCTCCACACAGATCGGAACAGGTGAGCCAAGTGACTTTTAGTGCTGGACTGTGTTGTAGTGGAATGAATTGCAGTGTTGGACTGTGTTGTAGTGGAATGAATTGCACAGTGCTGGACTGTGTTTGTAGTGGATGAATTGCACAGTGTTGGGCTGTGTTGTAGTGGAATGAATTGCACAGTGCTGGACTGTGTTGTAGTGGAATGAATTGCACAGTGTTGGACTGTGTTGTAGTGGAATGAATTGCACAGTGTTGGACTGTGTTGTACTGCACAGTGTTGGACTGTGTTGTATTGCACAGTGTTGGCTGATTTCACACACCTCACCTGACAGAGCGTGTCGTCAAACATCAATCACGCCCAGTGTTGCTGGGAATGTGAGTTCGAAACAACTTTTGTGGAGTTTTCTGCAGATTGTTGCCTAGGCCAACTTGCTTGTTGTCATTGTTACTTTTTGTTTTTAATACGTGCTATAAGCATGCTGGACTGGTTATATTGTCTCATACGGGGGAAAGGAGCGGAAAACGGAGGGGAAGATAGAGACGGGGATGTAGTGTTCTACAGATTCACCGTTGAAACTGTTTTTTCAATTGCTCTTTGAACCAGTCTGTGCTAGATCTGACACGGCCTCCCCCCTCAGTCAGCAATGCCAGACAGCAGGCACTGAAAGTAGTGCCCAGTTCTGCCTAGACTGCTGACCTGTGAAAGTATTCGTTGGAGGCGCTCAAACTTGTCGCCCCAACGGCTACCCCCAAAATGGAGACTTTCATAATCAAATGCGTAACAAAATAAAACAAAACACACAGAGAAATGGAGGGCAACTCAGAAGGAGCTAAAAAGTCAAAATCTGAGGGTTTTTTTTTGTTTGTTTGTTTGTTTTTTTATACTGTACATGAAGTTCTTTTCTCTCAATGTTCACAATGAAAATTCTTTTCAAAATTGGGGGTCGCACAGTCTCAAACTCATCCTGCGAAAGCTTACTTTGCTTTACATGGTGTGTTCTGTTGTTGTCGTTGCTTTCTTATTTTGGGGTCAAGAGAAATTTCATCAGTCCAAGGGTTGGTTAACAATAGCCTTTCATCAGTCCAAGGGTTGCTTAACAATAGCCTTTCAGAAATAACAAACAATGCAGGTTGTTGTCGTCACAGGCCAGCATGAGGACAAGAAGGAGAAGACAACATTCAATTAAACAGCAGACGATCTGACCTTCCGTCGCTGAGCTTCACACACACATCCACAGTCATCACTACGTCATTACATGTAGAAGGTCATTACATGTAAAGGGTCATAACATGTAAAAGCGAGATCCCGACACACACACACACGCACACACACACACACACACACACACACACACACACACACACACATCCACAGTTATACTATGTCATACACATGTAAAAGCGAGATCCCGACACATACATCCACAATCATCACTACGTCATTACATGTAAAAGGTCATTGCATGTAACAGTTCATTACATGTAAAAGCGAGATCCCGACACATACATCCACAATCATCACTACGTCATTACATGTAAAAGCGAGATCCCGACAGGTGGGAAAATGTCTATAAATCATAATACTGGTCATTCCTCTTTTCACTCTATTGACTATATGAAGAAGCATAATTTCTACCTCTTACTCTATTGGCTATATATGGAAGACATATAATCAATTTCATCAACCTACTCTATTGACTATATATGAAGACATAATTTCATAAACCTACTCTATTGGCTATATATGAAGACATAATTTCATAAAACCTACTCTATTGGTTATATATGAAGAAATGATTACATAAACCCACTCTGTGACTATATTTGATGATGTACGATTTCATAAAACGATGTCCATAGTGAGAAGGACCCTTCTTTATTATGTATAATTGTCCAGGTAGTTTTGTTGTTGTTGTTTGTTCGTTGTTGTTGCTGGTTTCGGTTTTTGATGAGGCAGATACTTATTCGATTCTAAAACCGAAAGCAGCCGATCTGACAAAGTGGACACCAGATACTTTGCATTACTAATTCAACGAAAATTAACCCGTTCTAGGAGTCTTGTCTGTGTCATTGTTAGGTGCAGTTAGGGCTGCCTCTTTCGTCCCTGCTTGCCCTGCCATTTCTGCCATTTGTATTCAGCTAATGTTTGGACGCGATCGGGGGATCAACTTTGTACGTTAGACATCTTGTATTGTGTTGTCAGAAAAGGAACACAATCTGTAGTGAAAGGCTTTGACTGTTTTCAACGTTAGAGTTCTTCGTAATGATCCCACCATTCTGAGACCGAATAGGTGGCATTGCTTCACTGAAAAAAAGCTATATTCAAAATGAGAAGACATCCTGTGTGGGTTTTTTTTTCCGTTTCAGTGTTCCAGCTAACTTGAGATTGAATACCGTTCCACGCAGATTGTTATATTACAACATGTTTTAATTTACCTTTAAAATCTTTGTACTCCTGCAGATTTGTTTTCGTTAGATGCCATTCATATGTTTAAGCTTATTTGATAGCTTCATCTCTTCCATACGCGTTTCTTGAGTAACTACCACGATCGTTTTCCCCTCTGACCTGAATCAAAAGAGGTTTCTAAAAAAAAGTATACGATCGTTAATATCTAGCTCCAACACGGAATTCATAATGACGTGGGTCTCAGCTTTGTTAGTTAATAATGAGAACTGTGTTTTGAAATGTCACGGGCAGCTGCATTTTTTTCAGTTCCTTACATACCTTACGTTTTGTTTCATTCCACAGATCATAAGCACGAGAAATAGTTGCACTGTGATGTTCCTATTCTATCCCTTCGCAGACTGAAATCAGGAATTAATAAATGAAGGCCGTTTTGTTGAAATGAAGTTCCCCTTCCCCTCGTGTATCTCATTGAAATATGGATGAAGCCGTCACCATATAGTCTAACAACTAATCATCTGTCCATCAGTTGGAGCAGTCTGTCTCTCACATGCGTTCCCTATAAAAATGTTGTGTCTAATTGCGTCAGTAACAGTCCTTCTCACTGTCTAGAAACACATTCCAGTCTCCTCAGAGATAGACTGACCGTCACTCTATATTTCTGTACACAGTGTTCATGGGTAACAGAAAACACAACTGGCGGGTATTCAGGACCGCAGTTCCTGTACACAACTGGCGGGTATTCACGACCCCAGTTCCTGTACACAACTGGCGGGTATTCAGGACCCAGTTCCTGTAAACAACTGGCGGGTATTTCACGACCCAGTTCCTGTACACAGCTGGCGGGTATTCATCACGACCCAGTTCCTGTACACACTGGGGGGTATTCAGACCCCGTTCCTGTGCACGACAGAAAAGCCGCTTCCGATAGGTGATGATGATGTTCAACATGTGAAGTGTGACCGTTTAAATCCGTCACGTGTTCCTAAACTTTACAGTCACACGTACTTGTGCCATGATACAGCCACTCTTCGGAAATCTCTTTCAGAACCATAAATAGGTTTTTCTATAACCCGCACGACCTCAGCGTATGGTTTTGGATTGGCTGTGGTAAAAAGGGCTCCCTGTTGGAAAGTAAATACCAGTTTCGTGTTTCTTAGATACTACTACACATTTTTTTAATCCTCAGCAATAAGGGTTGCAGATGATGAAATGTCGTTCCCCTCCAGTTTCCTTATTCCTTTTTGTTTAAAACAGGTTCATAATTTGTCCATGTAAATAACCGTGTCGGTCCCTTAGCTATAACATTCTAATATTTGACGGTGGTCTATCATGGCATGTCTGGACAAGTGTCTATCATGGCATGTCTAAAAGGTGTCTATCATGACCTGTCTGATGGTGTCTCTCATGACCTGTCTGATGGTGTTCTATCATGACCTGTCTGGTTACGGGTATATCATGACCTGTCTGACGGTGTCTATCATGACATGTGTTGACAGTGTCTGTCTGACGTGTCGATTAGCAAAGGGAAAAAAATTTATTGCATACAACAAAAGTCAACAAAAGAGACAAAGTTAAAACATACGAGCATGTACATGCTTACATTGCTTACATGCGAGGGAACAACAACAGCAACAACAACAACTATAATAATGATAGTAATAATAATGATAGGTATGATAACAAACAACAACAACAACAACGTACAGAATGGAATGAGGGGTATTTGAAATGGATCGCAAAATCTGTTTCATGGATGTAAGAAGGCGTATATAGATTGTGTGTGTGTGTGTGTGTGTGTGTGTGTGGTGTGTGTGTGTGTTCTATCAAATCTTTCTTTCACTCACTCACACCACCCTACGACATAACAGCAGCGAAACAGGAATTTAGCGAGGAGTGTACAGTTAATAAACAAACAATCAAAAGATGGAAATGGACACTGTAGCACAGTGAACAACATCAATATATAAACTAATTTGTTGCTGTCCACATGTGTTTTTCACTCACGCTCCCTGTTAGGCTAGAAAAAAGAATTTAGTACACTATTCATGGCACAAAACAATAACTACAAAAGGAATTTCTAACATTTTTTTTAAAGAAAAAGTAACAGGCGAGTCCTTCTGGATATGAATTCAATCCTGTCGGAATTCCCATCACTGGTCAGGTGTGTTGCTGTCCAAAGCTGGGGAAGACCAAACACATAAAAAAGACACCTCCTTGTAGTGAGGGATTATCAATCTGACCTCAATTGCGGATGCGGTGATGGCAGTCCACATGACACACCGCTTCTGAGAGACTGAACGCAGAAACGCAATGATCAAAGTCAGTGGGTTCCCACACCTGCAACTGGGCGCAGGGGAGCGAGGTCAAACACGAAGAGCACCGGTTAGCCATCAGAAGGGAAGACACCAGCTGCTCTGAGGGTAGACAGGCCTACTGGATGTTGAAAAGGAAAGGCACTGGGGGAGCAAAGGGGAATCCTGGCTTCAGAGGAAGATTGCAATGGACACAGTAGGGAGAAAAGGCCTAGGACAGCATGAACCCCCCCCCCCCCCCCCCCCCCCCTCCACTGCACTGCACTCAGCCATTGGACCCACGCCTCAAGTGAAAAACCCTACAAAGTGAACCGCACCATAAATAAAATCAATCTACCACCTATTCAACACCGAAGGTATTGATAGGATTAGTAAGAGTTGAATCAGCCGGAAAGACTTCCCGTATGACTCAGCAAAAACCATGAACAAGCATACTGAACTGAGTAACTTCCAAAAATAATCACAACATTACAAAGTCTGATAATTTTTGATCGAAAATGTTTTTTTAAAAAAATTGCTATCAGTTAGTTATGATTATCCTACAACAAATCGGCATTTTTTATTTAAAAAAAAAGTCTTATCCTTGTGGAGAAACAAGGGGGGGGGGGCGGTACAAGTTTAATACTTGCCAATACCCTGACCAACAAGCGGGGACAGAGAGAAAACGGAGCAGACGTGACTGCTTCCAACGCCATTAGCTCGATCTATATTGAGGTCGATCTGTATTGAGGTCGCAGCCCGAAACATATCAAAAGATGACAGTGAGGAATACCTCACCGCCTAAAAATAAAATCCTAACATTAGGAGCATTCCAAGCTTTAGGAAAAAAAACCAATTAGAACTGGCATAAGGTGTTGCACGACAAAGAGCACGAGCCATGAGCATGTAAAAATACGTGAATGATTCGCCCTGTATGTATTTTTTTTAATATGGAATTTACGACGACTCTTCCACATCCAAACAACAACCCTTCCACCCCAACCCCCTTCTGTTTCTTATTGGTGTATAATAATATGACGATGACGATAAAAGTATTGATAATAATAAAGATAATGATATATAATGATAAAAGAACGATAATGATAATACTGATAATATAAATTATGATGATGATAATGATCATCATAATACCATTAATGGTGGTGATGATAATGATGATTGATGATGATGATGATGAGGATGGATGATGACAGTAAACACTATCGATAATGATGATCATGAGTGACTGATGGTGATGATAGTATGCTGAAGAGACAACAGTGATGATTAGAAAGGATCTAAGAAGAGAGAAGGGCATAATTATTATCATACAATAATACGGGGACAATTTGCAAGACCGACATGTAAAAAAAGTCACTACACAACAGTAAGATTCCCGTTGTCCCTTCACAAACACACTACAATCAGCCAGTCCAGGGAAACAAAGGGAAGAAAAGAATTGCCAACACAATACAAATCAGCCGCCATGGGTAAAACAACGGGGAAAAGAAATCGCAAAAACACTACAAGCAGCCGCCAGGAAAAAACGGGAGGGGGTAAAAAGAATAGCCACTGGGAGCTGACCGCAAACACACAAACACACACACACACCCACACACAAACGCACGCACCGCACGCACTCACGCACCGCACACACACACACACAACACACACACACATCCACCCACCAACAACACACACAAACACAGACAACCCACACACACACACACACACACACGCGAGAGCACGTAGGGTGAAACAAGAAATACAAAACTAAAGAACGAACACGAACGAAACGAACACACACACACACACACAACACACACAACACAACACACAAGAGAGAGAGAGGCAGAGAGAGAGAGGAGATGAGAGAGCTTGCAGGGTTAAAGCAACAGCTGATGCACCATTTGCATACCACTGTATAATAGAAACGAAGTCTCTCTCTCTATCTCTCTCTCTCTCTCTCTACGATCTCGCGCTCGCTCTGGATATGCCTAGTCTTTATATGTGATAGTGTTCATAGCATATGATTGG
>JADBJO010017516.1:36040-37490 GCA_016801955.1 Conus betulinus | reverse complement strand
ACCCCACCCCACCAACACCCAAACAACAACAAAAAAACAAGAGAGAGATAAACAAAGATCGTTTTCGCACAATACTTTACTCTAACACACTGTATATTTAGGGAAAAATAGAGGGAAGCCCCCCCCCCACCCCCCCCCCCCCCCCCCCCCCCCCCCCCACAAACACACACAAAACCAACTCCAAAAAATGGGTACGTCGACGTTACAATTCGCATAATTTTCTATGAGTGCCGAGGGGTTTGTGCCCCGTTTAAAACTTTTAAAAACCATTTCATTCAAAACTAACATTAAACAACCGCCCAAAGAATCGTTCTGCCACACCCATTAAGGGAAAAAAAACATGGTGGGGTTGAGGGTGGCGGAGTGGGGTGGTGGGGATGGGAGGGCTTGTGGGCGTGGTGGTGGAACTGAGAGGACAAAACCGCATTTTTTTAATGTCTCTCACTGTTTTCATTGAGTCGTGAAGAGTGAGCCGAAAATTTCTGACATTAACGGCGTGACAATGTGCCACCGTGACATGACAATTTCCACCATCGGAGAGTGTCTGACCAGCGCGTTGGGCTAATGCGTAGGTGAGACCATCCGCTGAGTCGTAGCAAAAGACAGTACTCCCTAGGAGGGCGTACTGTCTTTGGTCGTAGCCACGAGACGCTCTTCTTCAATTGTCTCATCTTTGTTGTTAAAATTCACTTTATCCATCAGCTTCAAATCATGCGTAGTGTTGGGTCTCAAAACTTAGCGGATGTGGTTAGCGTAAGCGTATGGGACTAGTCCGCACGCAGTGTGACCGCCTCCTTGATGAAACTGAAATTGAATGGGAAAGTGTTACTCTTTCGTGAACCAGGAGTGGGGAGGGGGGGGGGTGGGAGTGAAGGCAGCATTTTACTGAGAGTAGTTTCCCTTTCTGCCATTAAGTCCTTTACTCGCATGTCGCTTGTTTGGAAAAAAAAAAAAAAAAAATTGACGTGGGTTACAATGGAAGAAAAAGCGGATTCAGAGGACCCCGGACAGTTCTGTTGACAAGACTCGTAGCAACAATTTGATCTTTTTTTTGGCATGACAAACATTTTGCAAGGAATCCATGTTCATGAAAACAGTTAAAGATGGAAATAAAAAATCCCGTAAGAACAGGAAATAAAACCGACAAATTACATTCTTCAGTAGTTTTACACGCACGTGACAAATGATAATAATAATGAAATAAAAACGCACATATTTGTAACATAGTATACACACGCCACGCACACGCACACTACACACACACCACACACACACACCCACAGAGGAGAGATGAGAGAGAGAGAGAGAGAGAGAGAGAGAGAGAGAGAGAGATGTCTCAGTGTTTCGACATGGTTCAGTTGATGGGAACCAAACTTTCCCCACCGAAACCTTTGGAGGAAGGGGGAGTAGGGTGAGGGGGGGGGGGGGGGGGGGGGGAGGAGTGGGGGAG
>JADBJO010017516.1:26040-28540 GCA_016801955.1 Conus betulinus | reverse complement strand
TATACCACCAAAAGGTTTTTATAAACTTTATTGTTTCTTCATTTAGAAGTTCGGTTTTATTTAATAAATTTGACATTTTTAAGCGTAGTAGTATTTTCTTCCCCATTTGAAATATCAAGTCCACTATCTCACATGTATACATGCTTTCTCAAAACCTTCGAATGATGTAATCTTTACATTAAAGGACCATCTTTCAAAGTGTGAACATTTGATTTTTTTAAAAGTATGTTCGAGCTCTAGCCAGAGAGTACGTGCACATTCACAATCCTACAAGTACTGATTGCCTGAGTCTTTCTCCCTGTTACAGAAATCACACCTATCGCTGTCAATTTTTTTTTTTTTATCATGATCATCATCATAATGATCCTAGTCATCGTCATTATCCATTAATGAGCATTATACAAATGCTTCATTGCAAATCAAATACATATTTAAGCGTAGTAATTACCACAAGGGCCAAACACACAGAAAAAATAATAACTAAAAACAGTGTGACTGAAACAAGCAAATGTATTAATCAAACAAAGAAAACAAAGCAACTGGCCGTTACCATGTCATTTGGAAGCCTTGAAAAAGTAATGTGTTAACCCAATAAAGAAGAATATGGGAGCCACTGTGTAAAAACTTCGTAAAGTAATGTATTAATCCAATAAAGAAGAATATGGGAGCCACTGTGTAAAAACTTCGTAAAGTAATGTATTAATCCAATAAAGAAGAATATGGGAGCCACTGTGTAAAAACTTCGTAAAGTAATGTATTAACCCAATAAAGAAGAATATGGGAGCCACTGTGTAAAAAACTTCGTAAAGTAATGTATTAACCCAATAAAGAAGAATATGGGAGCCACTGTGTAAAAAACTTCGTAAAGTAATGTATTAACCCAATAAAGAAGAATATGGGAGCCACTGTGTAAAAACTTCGTAAAGTAATGTATTAATCCAATAAAGAAGAATATGGGAGTCACTGTATAAGAAACGTTGGAGTGACACGTGAAGACAAGCAGCATACTTTTCCATTTCATACTTAGCTTTCAAATACACAATGAAAACTTGAAATAACGGTCAATCCTTGTCATATGCACATTTGTGTAAATGTAGAATTTGGCATGTAAACACAGAATCAATTAACCTATTTGCTATCAATGACTTGCATGCATTTCTACACATTTTTTTTCATCACGGAATTCTTGGACTTATTTCAAACTGGAACCATTTCAGTTTTTGTTTGTTTGTTTGTTTGTTTCTTTATTTTTTTTCAGTCGTCTTGTACTTCTATCTCGTCACTAAATATATGAAAACGCTGTTCCCATTGGCAAAGGGACGTATGTCAACAACTCTCTCTCTTTTTTTTTCCTCCGCCGATTCGCCCCTGTCGTGTTGAAACGAACACGATTGACACATCTATGTGCAACACAGACATGCAGACACAGAAAGTTGATAGTGTGCAACATGCAAATACACAAACACAATCGTGCACGTAATTGAAACCGAGACAAAAATAACCTGATTCGGTGCCAAAAACAGCAGCCTCGATATTGGCTAGGCAACATGGCACCGGGCGGAAGTCTCATGGGCTGGAATAGCATGGGGCGACTTGAAGAAGGATGAATCGGGAGGCACTCTCCTTCCTTGTCTTCTGAAGTTCGACTATGAACACAGAGCACACGGCTGGGAAGGGGGGAAGCGTAAGTGGTGAGGTTGGGGTCACGTGAGCGGGAACCGAGAGGGTTGAAGGTCATGGTTTCTTTTTTTTTTTTTTTTTTTTTTTTTTAGAGAAACTTAATACAAAGCATTCATATTTATTTCACACCATATCCTTTGGCCATCAGTTTTTTTTTTTAACTGATGTACATGTAAAAAAATATTTTCCCTAGGTTCTATTAATGCAACTGAAGACACAAAAAGAAGAAGGGAATAGTAGTAGATGTCAGCAACAGAGAGTGAATCAATCAATAAACAACTTAAATAGTCTCAATGAGCAAGGAGGGAAAACAAAGGTAACGAAAGGAATAGACCACAAACAGACAATATACACGTATGCCTGTAAATACATGCATGCACGCGTATAGATACTCGAAGATGTCTGTGTAATATTTGTTTGCCTAGCCTCCTTCGCCAGTCATCTCTAATAGATGCAGTTTACCGTAACACCGCATGCACGTATGAAGCCAAAAGCAGTTTCCTTATCAGCTGTATGATAAAATATAGCACCGGTCGTCAATCAGTTTTGTCTATAACAACTCCAAGATCATAGTTTTTAGCATAGAAGGAGTAGCCCAGCCGACTACACAAGGCCTTCTTCAAGGCTAGTTTCAAAACGGAGTCACCGAGGGCGGAAAATGAGCAAAATTTTTAGAAAGAGCGGGGGTTTAGTTGCCGCCACAGACACAGACAAACAGAGTACAGGACAAGACACTTTTTGTCCTGTGTTTTGTTCTGTAATCTGTTTGTGTTTGTGGCGGTAACTCATCCCTTTTCTTTCTGAATCATTCTTTTTAAGA
>JADBJO010017516.1:16040-21040 GCA_016801955.1 Conus betulinus | reverse complement strand
CTACAACTGTTTTAGTTTTGTCATAGCTTCGTCGACCCTCCAAAGCTATTTCAGCAATGTCATCAGCTAAAAAAAAATTTCTAAACAAGATAATATGGAACACAAGATTTTCTTTGTCATCCGTTCGCCTCTTTAGGGTTTTCGGGTTTTCTGGTTTTCGTTTTTTTTTCCCCCAAACCTTCATTAGGTATCTGATAATGGATATTCAGTTTTTCAAGATGAAATTGTTAGAAACTTGGCAGTGAGAAAATAATTTTTGTATTACTTAACATTACATAACTGAAACACTGGTAAATTCGACCACACTGTGCTCAAACGACAAGCGCAAACCACACACACACACACACACACACACACACACACACTTGTGCGAGCGCAAACCACACACACACACACACACACACACATACACACACGCGCGCGCGCGCGCGCCCGCGCGCGCACACACACACAAAAAAGCCACATACGGAAACAGACGCTATAGAATGGATAACTTGTGTTGTTTGTTTACTTTGGATAGAGTTTACTGTTACACGATCCAGTCACTAAATGACTATACACACACGCACGCGCCACACCGAAAAAAGGACACTGTAGAATGGATAACTTGTGTTTGTTTACTTTGGTTAGTGTTTACTGTCATGCTATCCAGCCGCCGAATGGGCCCCCCCCCCCTCCCCCTAAACACACACACACACACACACACACACACACACACACACACACACACACACACACACACACACACACCCAACAACAACAACAACAACAACAACAACAACAACAACAAGAAAAAAAAAACACGAAAAACCAACCTGATATTTCATGAACTGCGACAGGGGAAGAAAAAGGATGCAAATGTTTTCTAGTCCACAGCAATGGCAGATTTAAAAGGTCATAGCGGCTTACAAATGACGAGAAGAAGAAGAGGAAAAGAAGAATGAGGAGGAGGAGGAGGAAGAGGAGGAGGAGGAGAAAAGAAGAAGAAGAAGAAGAAGAAGAAGAAGAAGACTGATTGATTAACTGATTGATCTTTGATATGCAAGAACGAAGATTTTAGGCTGAAGCCTAGTCTTACGATCTGTCCTTGTCATTCACACATCAATCATACTGACTATATTCAACATAGCAACACTGTAATCTAATTCTACAATGATAAGCGGACTATTCATAGACGTAATAATGACAGGGTGGGTAGTCAAACAGAAGGAAATAAACAGACAAACAAACGAACGAACATACAAACAAACAAACAAAACTACACAGAGAGGCGTTAGAGGAGCGGGGGAGGGGGGGGGGGGATGATAGGTAGGGGAGGAGAAGAGAGATGGTAGACACAGAGTGGGAATGGGTATGAGCGATTTAATGGAGTAGATTATATGTGATTCCTTATGGTTATCACTTTGGAAAGACGAACTTTCTTCTGCAGGTTCAGTAAGAAAATGACCACCAAGACGTCCCCTCTAAAGACTTTTAAAAACTTGACCGAATTTTTTTTTTTTTTTTCTTTTTCAAAATTTCATGAGCTCTAAGTATTGTTTCTCTGATTTGGTGGCAGTTTGTGGGAACGGGACAGGGGATTACAGATGGAAGTGTTAACAACTGAAAACGATCACGATGGATACATCACACTCATTTGGTCGGGCAGTGTCATAGAAGTTCCCCACTCTTGGCCCCGCCCACGCATCAGCCCCCAAAGTCGCTAAGTTCCGGCAAAGTAGCTGTCACGTGACACCATTTAACTCGCAAATGGTCCACCTCAATTCGTCTCAAGTCCATTCACACATTGTCCTCCGCACACAACGAAACGACACAGATCAGCTCAGAGCAACAGCGTAAAAAAAGAAGAAAATCATTAAACACACCTTATCATTTTCGATTTAATGCTAGTAAAACTACACATCCGGGCAATTTCGATGAGAAGCTACGCTAGACGCGGGCCGCAATTTAGGGACAAGATTCACGAAATTCGAGGGAAAGCCAACCACAACACGCGGAAAAACTTAAACGAGCTGGACAGCATTTAAAGAAGAGAAAGTGAAGAAAACATCAAGCTGACTTACAATCACGTACACACCATAAGAAATTTCTATCAACCGATGAGAAAAAAATTGTGACTCAAGATAGAAGGTGAGCAACAAAGCGGGTTGGCTAGTCCATAAACCGAACAAAATACAAACCCTGAGGCGAGGCTTTGAACATTTTATTCAGTGGACACAGAACATCTGTGCCTAGTGTGACAAGCAGCCTTCCTTCAGTGTGAAGGCTTTTCAGCTGGAACGTTCCTGTACCTTCTTCATCATTGCAGACCACTTCTGCTCCCTTTCTACGCTACTCAACGCTTCTGCTTCCTGGTCTACTGCTGACAGAGTACGCTGTTCGCTGCTTCTACCTCCTGAACAGCTGCTCGCTGGCTGTTATTTGCTCTCAGATCGGCTGTTTGTGAATCGGTAAGACTTTAAGATAGCTTTTCTTTTTCTTTCTTTCTTTCTTTTTTTTACCCCCCCCCCCCCCCCCCCCCCCCCCCCCCCCCCCCCAACTCTTTTCTCTTGTGATGAGATTATGTTCGAGATTCTGTTCTGAGTGACTGATACGATTTGAAATGGAACAAATGAATAATACGAGACACACAAAAAAAAAAAAAAAAAAAGAAAAGCGTAAACAGGCCCTCTCCCTCCACACACACCACCCTCCTTCCCCATGCTTCAGATTTCGTTTTGTTTAAAAAAAAAAAAAAGAGATTAAAAGGCAGATTAGAAACATCAAAACACTTCATCAACAGCATAGGACGTCCACTGTACTGTCTTTTACACAGAGAACTGCTGGTTGTTCCTGGTTCGGCGGGTGGGTGAACTAGTATTGGAAATGGTCATAGTGACTGTTTTTTCGCTCAATTTTCACATCAATAGAGCTTCTTTAAAATTCATTAAATTCAGAAAACGTGGTTTCAAAACGAAGTGACTGAGGGTGGAAAAATGAAGCAAAATTTAGAAAGAGAGGGGGTTAGTTACCGCCAAGGACATAGACAAACAAATTACAGGACAAAACTTAACGCATTTCGACCTCTTGGATCTTCTTCAGGCAAAAGCAAAATAACATTTAGGACAGTGAAAACGAAGAATGAGAAACCACGTATCTTCTCATATTTGGCGCAAGATCAAAATTGTTTTTGCGCCGAATATGAGAAGATATGTGGTTTCTCGTTCTGCTTTTTAACTGTACTAAATGTTATTTGTTTTGCCTGAAGAAGCCCCAAGAGGTCCAGATACATTGTGTTTTGTCCTGTACTTTGTTTGTCTGTGTCCTTGGCGGTAACTAACCCCCTCTCTTTCTAAATTTTGGGAAAACGGTGGGTGATTTGATTTTGCTGAAACGAATATATTAAGATGAAAACCACCATTTTCACTTGAAACAAGTTAATGGTCACGTGACAAATTATTTTCGAATGAAATGGATCACTTTTGCCATAAAAGCAGTTATTCTCAGAAGATATTTAACTGTTTTTTTTTATATGATAATTAGCGACTGAGCTATCACTGATCACACGCGAAGTACTAAAACCAATTATTTTCATGTGAACATACCTATCATCATGTGCAAATAACTAGGCCTATTTCTAAGTCATCTTTGAACGTGTGAAGTTTACCGTTGCTGAAGTACACACATGCATTTAAGGTTTGTGCGGTGAGCAATGTCATACCGCTAATTATTGAGAATTTCCTAAAACGGCTTAGTCTTATACCATCATAAAAATATTGTCGTGATCACGTAACGCTGTCCAGACGCGTAATGGTTAGAGTGTTTGCTCACAGATCGGAGGATCGATTCTGATGACTGTACGATTAAACAAATGGATCTACTCGACAGTTTCTTTCTAATGTTGAATCTACTGACTTTTTTCTTTTATTATTATTATTATTATTATTTTTTAGACATTGAATTGTGAAAAACCGTGCATTTTTGGTACATATTTTTCACTTGTAAATATGGAATGCTGTTTACATGTTCATAATTAATTAAATGAATGTTTCTATCAGCCACACCAATTCCTGAATCGGCAAAGATGATGATGATGATAGTGATGATGATGATGATGATGTGATATGATATGATGATGGTGATTATGATGTGATGATGATGATGATGATAATGATAATGACGACGACGAATATGACAATGATGACAGTGGTGATGATGACGATGACAACGACGACGACGACGACGATGATGATGATGCTGATGATATATGATGATGATAATGATGGCGATGTTGATGATGCGATAATGATGACGACGACGACGACAACGGTGATGATGACACACGACGACGACGACGACGACGATGATGATGATGACGACGACGACGATGTTTCAGAGAGAGGCACAGGGCACGACGACAAAGCCATGGGCGGACTGTCATCAGTGACGGTGGGGACAGGAGGAGGGTGCAGCTGTGGGTCATCACGCTGGGGGTTATCGCCGCTGCCTGGTCACGTGTTCTGTCCCTGCCCGACGGTAAGGCGTCCTTGATTTATAACAATACTAAGAAGAAGAAGAAGAAGAAGAAGAAGCTGATTAATTATAATTTTGATGATAGGAAGAAGAAGAAGAAGAAGAAAAAGAAGAAGAATATTATGGAGAAAAAGTCGCCTTTAGATTAATGATAATAATTACCAAGAATAGGAAGGAGGATCAGAGAAAGAAGAAGAAGAAAAAGATGATGCAGAAAAAGTCGCCCAAGATTCATTGTGATATCAGTAACAGGAATGAAAAGGAAGAGGAGGAGGTGGAGGGGTGAAAGAAAAAAAAAAAAAACAAAAAAAACACCACTGATTAATTACAGAGGGATAATCAAACAAACAAACAAACAAAAAAAGAATCAATGATAGAAAGAAGGAGAAGAAAAAACAGACTACGAAGTGGAAGAAGCCGGTCCGGATTCACGACCGTATCAATAATAGGAAAGAAGGAGAAGAATTGAAGGAGAAGAAGTCTCCTCC
>JADBJO010017516.1:0-14972 GCA_016801955.1 Conus betulinus | reverse complement strand
GGACCCTGCACTGGAAACTTTCATAGCTGCTTGTCAACGAGATTTTCTTGACATCAAAAACCGTAGGAAGATAAAAGATAATTTAACCCCAGGACAACGCCAGGCCCTCAGAGATCTCAGGCAGCTTCCACTAACCCATGGTGCTGCTTGTCGCTTTGCAGACAAGTCGGGAGTGACGGTCATCACACCACTGCAAGACGATGACAAGAAAGTAAAGGAAACACTTCTCGACCCTTCCCAATTTGATCTTTTGAATGAAGACCCCACAGAGTCTGTCAGCAAAAAAGTCAAAATTTGGGCAAAAAAATGGCACCTGGAGGGTGCTATTGATGAGGATATTGTTAATTTTGTCACGAACATTAAAGATACCCACCTTAGCAAAATGTAAACCCTTGGTAAAAACCCATAAACCCAAGCCATACCCCTATCGTCTTCTTCTGTCTGGAAGCGGTACCCCAGTGCAACCTCTGTCTAAGTTTGTACAGCAAAACATAGCCCACCTTACTTGTCATCTGCCATACCAGGTACTAGATACAAAAAGAAGTGTTACAAAAATTTCAAAGGATAAACGAGACGATGACACCTCTACCGCCGGAAGCCTGTCTAGTGGTGTGTGACGTGGTTTTCATTATATCCAAGTGTTGACAATAGCATGGGTGTACCAGCTGTAGGAAACCAACTTAAAATCCACCCTTCTCCCTTAATATCCCAGGAAAATGTGTATTGGAAGCGCTTGATATTGTTCTCCAGAATAACCCTGTGCTTATACAGACGGTGAAAATATCACAACTATTGCTGCTCCTAACTCTGGCACTGCAATGGGACCTTGTCACGCTTGTGATTACGTCGACGTATTTATGTCTGAGCTAGACACCAAACTGGTCTCAGATTCACCTGTCCCCTTGTTATCCTCAACAGGGCCTGAACAGGATGTTGAAGACACAGGCATTTAGACTGGAGTAGATTTCGTGATGATGGCTTAGCCATTCTTCCTGATGAATCCAGATGTAAGGATTTTGCTGAGTTTTTACAGACCCTCCACCCGGGTATCAAGTGGACAGTTGAGTGGGGAAAACAAAAGGAATATTTAGATTTGCAAGTGACTATTACACCAGATGGTAAAATCTCAACTGACGTCTACTCCAAGAACTGTAATTCATACTTGCCTCCCCACTCTTGTCATCCTCCGTCTGTTTTCAGAGGACTTGCCCTTGGTATTGGCCCAGACTCAGAATGATAGTCAGTGATGATGGCAGACTGCTGGAGAGAGTTCGGGAGTATGCTGGATACCTAACCATATCGGGGTGGAAATGGAGGAAAGCGCTTAGAGATGTAAGGAAGGAGCATCCAGAGATAGAACTCAACTCCTGGCACAGCAGAGAAAGACACGCCCCAAGAAAATTGCTGGGTGTCTACGTATGACCCCCGGCTTCCCTCTAAGTCTACAATTATCCGAAAAAAACCTCCACCTCCTGTATGCTGAACCCTCAAACATAAATTATTCCCGCCTGGCATAATTTCTGCTGCTGCAGATAGAAAAAGAAAAAAAACCTTGCCCAGATTTACAAACCTACCATACCCAGAAGGTTTGTCCCTCATGGGCCCCTTAATGAACCCGGATTTTTCCCGTGTAAAAAATGTGACACTTGTAAACATTCTGAGAAACTCTCAGAGTTAAGGTCCCCATGGGATGGCAGGTTATGGAAGATCCGCCAGCACCTTACCTGCACTACTCCCAATGTAGTCTATGTGGTTCGATGCAGTCTTCATCCAGACCTCTGGTATGTGGGTTCTACAAAACCCTTCGCCACCGCTGGGCCAACCACAAGAGTGATGTGAAACTCAAAAAGACTACCCGCTGTCGCGTCTCCCATCATACCCATGCCACCCCCCACCCACTAGCTACTGATAAAAATGTTTCCTTTTGTCTATTGTGCCAGTGGAATCTGTCAAATATGAACATCTACTCCTACGTAGAGAAACCTTTGGGCGGTGAACTTGGGCACTGTGTTCACTGGCCTGAACAAAGAGACTTGACCTCAACGCGGCACTCCACCACAGAGTCCAGTACTGATGCCATGGACAAAAGCGGACGTGCATGCATGCATCCATTTTATGTCTCTGTGGGGGGGGGGGGGGGGGGGTGTGTGTGGGTGCGTGTGTGTGTGTGTGTGTGTGTGCATGTGAGGTTGTGTGTGTTTGTGCGCGTGTGTGTCTCTGTGCATGCGCTTGTGTGTGTGTGTGTGTGTGTGGGTGTGTGTGGTGTGTGTGGGTGTGGTGTGTGTCTGTCTCTCTGTCTGCGTGTCTGTGTGTGTGCGGTTGTGTGTGTGTATGTGTTTGCTTGTATATGATGACAGTGTGTGTGTGCGTGCACCTACGCGCGCTCGCGCGCGCGCGCGCGCGCGTGTGTGTGTGTGTGCGTGTGTGTGTGTGTGTGTGTGTGTGTGTGTGTGTGTGTGTGTGATATTCCCTTAGTAAATTGAAATGTTACTTTATGCAATGTTTATATATAAAAAAAAAAAAAAAAATAAAAAAAAAAATCCCCACTTGATGGTAGGTTTAACTTTCCTCCCCCCCCCCCCCCCCTTGCCCCCCCTGTTTTCTCTTTTCCCTAGCTCCCCCCCCCCCCCCCCACTCACTCTCTCCCCCCCCCCCAAACTATTAACCCCACACCAACCCCACCCCTTCCCCTTCCTCCCCCCCCCCCCCCCCCCCCCACCCACCATGTCTTCTCAGCATTGTTGTACCTTTACCTTGACCTCTGCCCCCACCCATTTTCGGTGTCCTTCCCTCCCCTCTCCTTCCTCAACTCCTATTGTTTTTTTGCCTCGTTTGCATGTGAGAACTGAACTCAGTTCTCTTGTGAACAGCTGGCAGCTCAGACAGAGCTTGTGACCATTTGATGCCCTCGCCCTCTAAATTATGTTTTAAGATGGGCGTTGGCGCTGTTTTTAAGATGTTCTTAAACTGCTGACAGAGGTGAGTGTTACACTATTCCATGTGTGTTAGGTGAATCATCATGCACTTCTCTCTCTTGTGCTCTCTCTCTCTCTCTCTCTCTCTCTCTCTCTCTCTCTCTCTCTCTCTCTCTCTCTCTCTCTCTCTCTCTCTCTTTCGTCTCGCTAGAGCTGTCGATTATTATATGCTAGGAAATCTTACACTTTTATATAGGATATTGATGATGTTTGTACTCTACACCTCGCTCTTAGGCCTTCTTTTCCTTCCCCCCTACCCCCCCCCCCTACTCCCTCCCTCAAACGGTCTTTCGTTATCTCTCCCTCCCTCCCTCCCTCCCTCCCTCCCTCCCTCTCTCTCTCTCTCTCTCTCTCTCTCTCCATTTATATATCTCTCTCTCGCCCCCCCCCCCTTTTCTCTCTCCCTTCTCTCTCTCTCTCACCCCTTTCTCTCTCTAATTCTCTCTGTTGCCCCCTCTCTCTCTTTCTTTCTATCTTTCTCTCTCTTCTCTCTCTCTCTCTCTCTCTCTCTCTCTCTCTCTCTCTCTCTCTCTCTCTCTCTTTTCTCCCCTCTCTATCACACACTTCCTTTCTTCTCCTTTCCCGCCCCCTGACTCTCTCTCATTTTAGAAGGAAATTTTTTTAAGTCTCTTTTTTTAAGTCTCTCTTTTTAAGTCTCATTTTTGCTACTCGTAGCCTTACCTGTTTTCCTCATTTTTGTGTGCTCCAGGTCCTGATGAAGGTTGTAAGACCGAAAATTTGACAAAAGGACTTTATTAAAGAAAACGGCACCCTACCTTTATACATATATATATATATATATATATATATATATATATATATATATATATATATGGAGAGAGAGAGAGAGAGAGAGAGAGAGAGAGAGAGAGAGAGAGAATACAAAAATAAACGTAGGCATACCAACCACACACTCTTCATTATTATTTTTTTTAAGCTTTCGCCTTTTATTTAGGCTTCGTCAGCATCAGTACATCTTGTTTCACATTGCGCATTGAAACAAGATGTACTGATGCTGACGAAGCCTGAATAAAAGGCGAAAGCTTTTAAAGAAAAAAAGTGTGTGTGGTTGGTGTGCTTGCGTTTATTTTTGTACTCTTTGACTGGCCAGTTTCTGGATCAGCAGTGCACACACATCACTGAGTGGTGTCCAGCAGATTCGAGGGGTTTGGCTTATATATATATATATATATATATATATATATATATATATATATATATATATATATATATATATATATATATATACGCGCGTACACAGAATACAATCAACGTTATACACCCTCTCGCTGGCATTATTCACAGGGATACCAGCCATTCAATTGTCAGACAAACCCTGCATTCTGTGGCATTCTCAGAACCAGTAACTCACAGGAATGTATCGATTTCAAACATGAGCGAGGCAACCCAGCCAAGGAGACTCCGCATCATTGCTGGTCATCTCAAGTGGTGCCTGTTCTGATCCTGCAACACCTGTTAAGCCGCCGGCTGACTGTAGTAGTAGTTTTCTTCAGCATCAGTGACCCTCTCCGTGTGATGGGTGCCACCATGTCTACCTGGAGGCTGCCTGTTTCCATTTCCACACCAACAATTCAATTCTCCGACTGCAAGAACATCCATATAGGATGTTCTCAGAAACGTGAGCTATATCTGTGCCAGGAGGACTATGAGATCAAGGGGGAAATTGATTGAGAAAAATCATAAATTTACCCCCCACCCCACCCAAGCCCTTCGTCGACTTTGTGTGTTATGATGTTACTACATCAACACCTTTTTACAAAACCACATAGACAGAAATATGCTTTATTATTTTAAAATACAGTCGGCGAGATCGGTTCATTTGCATATCCTCTCTTAGTGGTTGTTCAAAACAACCGTTTTAGAATAATCCACATAAAATCCCGTCTGTCGTCAGCATCTTCATGTCCCTAATCCACCATGGTTTCTTTTGGGGTGTTTTGATCTTTCTTTTTCTTTACTTGAAGTATATTTTTCGATTTACGGAAATATGAAAACAAACATTGGTTGAATTCGTTGACCTTTATCCAATAACAATACTTCTTCGATGCAAGGCATGGTAGAAAGTGCCCGGGGTTTCAAAGACAAGTCACCAGTTGTATCAACGAGGTCAGCATCGTACAGGAAAGCGAATGAGACGACTGGCTGTGGTAACATAAACAAAACGCGTGGGTACTAGAACTCTGATTAGTTGGTTTATCCAGCTGGAACCGGTTTAAACTGGTCAGCAGATATCGAAACTGGATGACAGAAGTCTCGTCTCCAAATGGCCTAATTGCTTTCTGCTCTTCAACAAAGGCAGCATTTCTGATGACCAGCACCATCAGAACAATGATCCAGTGCTTTCTGCTCTTCAACAAAGACAGCATTTCTGATGACCAGCACCAACAGAACAATGATCCAGTGCTTTCTGCTCTTCAACAAAGGCAGCATGTCTGATGACCAGCACCATCAGAACAATGATACAGTGCTTTCTGCTCTTCAACAAAGGCAGCATTTCTGATGACCAGCACCATCAGAACAATGATACAGTGCTTTCTGCTCTTCAACAAAAGACAGCATTTCTGATGACCACTACCATCAGAACAATGATCCAGTGCTTTCTGCTCTTCAACAAAGGCAGCATTTCTGATGACAACCACGAACAGAACAATGATCCAGTACTTTCTGCTCTTCAACAATGACAGCATTTCTGATGACCAGCACCATCAGAACAATGATACAGTGCTTTTCTAGGACTTTGGACAGTGCAGTGCAGACCAAAGCGCTGCCTATTTATTGATACTGGTTGGAGACAGGGGAAGAGATATTTTCATTTAATGGAATTTAACTGAAGAAGAGAGAAAAGACATTACTGCACTTCTTGAAAGATTCGAACAACACACAGCTCCCAAGAAAACACACTGTTTTTGCACGATACATTTTTCAGAGAGAGAAAACACAAAAATGGAGAAATGTTTGACAGCTTTGTGACAGCTTTGAGAAATGTTGCCGAAGACTGCAACTATAACAAGTCCGATGAGATGGTTGGAGATAAAATTGTCTCTGGTATTCTATCACACGACATTCGAGAGAAACTTCGCACAGAAGGTGATACTTTAACTATGGACAAAGCCATTCAAACAGCAACTACGCATGAAACAACAAAAAGGAATGCTTTAAGCCAATGGAAAAAGAGGAAGCATCTGCAAATGTGGATGCTGTTGCACGAAGACTGTCACAACAGAAGGGCAAACATTTACAGTTTGGAAAATAGTCACACTGAACTCGTGACAAATATATATGCAGGAACTGTGGAGGCAAACACGAGCAAAAAAGTGTCCTGCTTTTGGACAGATGCACCATTTTTGCCAAAAACATAACCATTGGTTTCCGTTTGTATGGCAACAAAAAGCAGCAACCTAGCAAGAAATCAGTCCACACAGTGGACGAAAGTGATAAAGCGGAAGCATTCTTGTTTGTTAACACAATTACATGTAGAAAAGACAAACCTGATACAGTATACGCTGACATTTCAACAGATACAGGTGACACACGGTTCACAGGTCAATGTCATTCCGTGAAATGTGTACAGAAAATGAACAGTCCGCCTCCAGTGACACCTTGCTCAGACAGACTTGCAGGCTATACAGGACAACAACTGAAAATCGTTGGCTGTGTACCGATAACAATAATGTACAAAGGACAAACATTCCAAGGTTCATTCCATGTTGTCGACACGTCATCACAAGCCGTCCTGGGTCTACAGGCCTCACTGAGACTACAACTATCCAACCTTGTACTTTAGATTAAAAATAGTCCAGACCCAAAGAAAGTATTCTACAAGAATACCCAGACGTTTTCTCAGTGTGAGGTGACTATTGACATAAAGGATGATGCAAAATCTGTTGTACATCCCCAAAGGCGTGTGTCACATGCCGTCAAAGAAAAACTCTAGCAAGAATTGCAGAAGATGGAAGAAAATAAAGTCATCACAAAGGTAACAGAACCTAGAGACTGGGTCAATTTTTTAATCATTGTTGAAAAACCCAGATGGAAAGCTTAGAACATGTCTTGACCCGAGAGATTTGAACAAGGCGATAAAACGTTCCTACTATCCAATGCCAACGCTGGAGGACGCACTTTCAAAACTGGAGCCAAATTCTTCAGTAAATAGGATGAGCAATCTAGATATTGGCAACTAAAGCTGGATAAAAAAATCATCCTACCTCAACAACATCCAATACACCATTTGGACGTTACAAATTCAACAGACTTCCTTTCGGCATCATCAGCTCACAGACATCTTTCAGAGAAAATGGACGAGGTCCAGTGATGTTGCAAGAAGACAGACCTGTTGCCTTTGTATCAAAGTCACTTACCCCCACTGAGCAAAATTACGCCCAAATAGAAAGAGAACTCTACCCATTGGTTGTAACCGCTTTCAGCAGTTCCTAAATGGTCTAAAGTCAGAGTTCAAACAGACCACAAGCCACTGGTTATCATAGCAAAAAAACCCACTTACTAAGGCACCACATAAACTTCAGAGAATGTTGTTACAACTACAAAAAGATGACCTTGAAGGCATCCATGTACAAGGCAAAAACGTCCCTGTGGCAGATAGTCTCTCCCGAAAATTTTTGCCCGCAAAGCTAAACGACGTCAACGACGCTGAAGAATTCAATCTGGCTGTTCATTCTTAAATGAGACAGCTTCCAGTCACTGATCAGAAAACAGAGGAGCTGAGAAATGCTACTATCAAAGGACAATCAAATGCAACAACTGAAAAACTACATCCACAACGAGGTTGCCAGAATCTAGAAACCAATGTTACCCCATTGTCATCGACATGTGGAACTACCGAGGGAAACAGCCATAGAAGGTCTCATCTTCAAAGGGGACAAAATCGTCATTCCCAAAGAGTCAAGACCAGAAATGCTCCAGAAAATAATAATACATGCTGAACACTTTGGCATTGGAAGAAAGTATTCAGCGAGCAAGAGACATGCTCTTCTGGCCAGGAATGACATCAGAGATACGCGACGTGGTTTCTGCATGTCCTACTTGTTCTTCAATTCAACTTCAAATCTAAAAGAACCCGTGATATCCCAGTTTGTATCATCAGAATTTGCCACATTCGCATCAACATGGGATTTCAGCCACATAATTCCCAGCCCTGAACATCCCCAGTCAAATGGCCTGGCTGAGAAAACAGTACAAACAGCCAAAAGGATCCTGAACAAATCGAAGGCTGAGAGAACCCATCGGCATCCACATCTTGCTCTGCTGGAATACAGGACAACACCAGTTGATTATCTGGCATCGCCTGCTCAACGTCTGATTGGCTGTCAGCTCCGTTCAATTCTTCCTGCGACAGAGCAACAGTTAAAACCAAGAACAGTCGAACCAGAAAAAAGTCACTACCAGAAAGAATCAACTTCAGCGGAAACAGAAGAGGTACTATGATCGTTCCGTACACCCCTTACCAGCAATGAAACCTGGTGATCAAGTCTTTGTCCAGCGTCAAAAGCAGACACATGAAAACCAGCTACTGTGACCAAACTGGACAATACACCCCGATCGTATCATGTTCTGACATCAGACGGACATACATACAGCAGAAATCGTCGTCGTTTTCTGCGACTGATTCGGATATCACCAACCACTGAAGCCTGGTCCCAGCAAACATGATACACGACCTATGAATCCAATCCACAATATGAGCAGCTTGCAGAACTAGCTGAAGAAGGATCCAAGCCAGGACAACTAGCGCGTCATGAACACTTCATGTGATGAAGTCTACAAAACAAGACGTGGTCCACCAGTGAAGACACACAGAAACTGGACTAGTAATTTTAAACTGTGTTTCAAAAAGAAAGGGAGATGTAACATTCGATGTCAGTCAATTCCACATTCGTGTTATAGGAACATTGGATGAATGAACAGTGATTTCCCTTTGTGCAATGGAGAGTGACGTCCATTGGAGAGAAAACCAACGGCTGCCGAGATGTCAAAGAGAAACACTTTCATGGACTCGAGCTCTACAACATATTACTGATACTTCCACACTTATAAGAATGGCCATGTGGACAACCGACTGATCAGCAGGTCGGTCATAAAAGGCGACGTAAAACAAATAAAAACAAAGAACAGAGCACGAGATTTGCGCTCTTCTTTACCTTCGCCTGAGCTAAGTCCTAGTGTAGGCCTAACCCTCTTCATAAATCCACTCGTCATACTCATTAACTCATTTACCCATCCGCTTTAAATCATGTGCAGTGTGGTCTCAAAATTTAGCGGATGTGGTGTAGCGTATATGGACAATTTGGCAGTGACACCTCCTTTGAGTAAAACTCAAAACTGAAGACAAACTAACACCTCAAACTGAAAACTTTAAACTGAAAACTCAAACTGAAAATTCAAACTACCGGTTTGCAGGAGTTCGGCTGATCACAGAGAAGCTAACGTTCCGCATACGCCTCAGTCTTCCAGTGTAGCAGGCTCCCCATGCAGAGTTAACCCTAGTAGAAAGTGGCCTGTCCAGACTCTGCCCCTGTATAAACTGACCTAGATCAGAATGTACCCTAGATATGAACTAGCCAAGGCTATCTATATCTGAACATATTCTGAGCTAGGCCAGTTTATATCGTCTGGGTCAGTTTATACCCCCCCCCCCTCCTTTTCCCTGAGAAAACCTTGATATTTGAAGGATGTGAATATGCCAAGGAATACAACATTAGGAAATAGGCCAGGTAAACTGCAAGGGGAATTTCTTACATGATAAATTGATTTTAATCTGTGCTAGGAACCACCTGGCTTGTACCTGTCTGTATATATATCCATACGAAAAAAGAAAAAAGAGGAGAGTCGACTTTCAGACACAATAAAGTTTCTCTAATGGCGCCAGTCTATAAACACTCGATTCCTGGAGCAAGGCCTTGGCATATTAATTTCTGGTGTGCAGGCCCCAATCCGAATCAGGATTCTCGCCTCGCGGGCAGAGTTCTCACGAGGGCAGAACGAACAACTCACCTATTATCCGCCATCTGCTGCCGTGGTTCCTCACCCCCGCCCCTCCCCCCCCCCCCCCACACACACACAGAGACTCATACAGACACACACACAGACACACACACATACACGCGCGTGCGCGCGCGTGCGCGTACACACACATACACACACGCGCGCGCGCACACACACATGCGAGCACGACCAGTGTGACCGAGCGAACGATAAGCTGTTGGTGTTGTCTGTCCTGCCCATTGGATATAGCTGCCAACAACTTCCCGAAATCTGTGTGGCTGCATACCAACAATTAATGCGCCAGCTACAAATCCCCGAAAATTTATAGTAATTATAGACTGGCGTAATCAGATTGTTTTGAAAATTTTTATTGTGTCTGAAAGTGGATTCTCCTCATTTTCTTTCACATGACCATCAAGGTACAAGCCAGGTGGTTCGAAGCAGACAGACTAACATCAAAGGAATGCAACCATTTGGGTATTTCGAGCTGGCGCAAAGATAGGGTCATGGGTACTCGCAAAAGCCTGCAAGGTGACATCATCTAAGGGAAAGGTCATGTATTTGAAAGCTGCCTGCGATTTCTTCGGTGTAAATCCCCCATAACAAAGGAATTAATCGGTGGGGAGTTGTTCTTTTGATCAATTATCGGTTTGAGATTAAATGCTGGGCCTCAAAATGGATTATACATGAAAACAAAATAGTGTTTTAGTGCAAAATTCCAATCATGGCGTGTGGCCTGTGCGTGAAAGGGAGAAAAAGATGGCAGGCAAGCGAAAGGGTGGGGTGAGGTCAGATAGGGATGTGGAGTGTAAACGCACACACACACACACACACACACACACACACACACACACACATGCGCGCGCGCGCGCGCACGAACACGTTAGAAGGATGGAACATCACACACACACACACACACACACACACACACACACACACACACACACACACACACACACACACACATACCACACACACACACACACACACACACACACACACACGTAAGTTAGAAAGATGGAATATCACATACACACACACACACACACACACACACACACACACACACACACACACACACACACGAGAAGACATTTGGTCATTTTATTACATAAAATGCATGGAGTGGCGGCCTATGGATAAATGTGTTATAAATCGAAGGTCACTGACCGTATAACCCGCTCACTGTCGGATAATCACACATACACAAAATAATTCAAACACTGTCAGGTTCCATTGTATATATATATATATATATATATATATATATATATATATATATATATATATATATATATATAGAGAGAGAGAGAGAGAGAGAGAGAGAGAGAGAGATAGATATAGATATAGATATGTGTGTGTGTGTGTGTGTGTGTGTCTGTCTGTCTGTCTGTCTGTGTCTGTGTCTGTGTGTGTGCCTCTCTGTCTGTGTCTCCCCTCTCTCACTCCCATTGATCAGCTTAAAAAAAAATCTTTTTTTTTTCCCAAAAATCAGACTCATACACACCATGTATAGTCTGTATGTTCTCTTACAGATGGACACATTTTGCTGATTTTAGTGTTTTAGCGTTTGATACAAAAGTGTCTGGGTTTGTTAATGTTCTAATGTGTAGTGTACTGGCACATTCATTCTGATGTGTTGCATATACTAAGAAAACAACATAGATGAAACAAAAGAGTTAATTATTTCCATTTTTTTCATTTTGTGTTATAGACACTCACACACCCACTCACTCTATCTCCCTCTCTCTCCCCCTCAAAAAAAAAAAAAAATCTTAAATTCTGTGGCCCTTGGACAATACAGGGGTGTCCTTGACACGAGCGGAATACACACACACACACACACACACACACACACACACACACGCTCGCACGAGCACTCACACACATACACACACACTCACTCGCGCGTGCGCGCGCGCGCACATACACACACACTGTGTACGTGTAGAGAGAGAGAGAGAGAGAGAGAGAGAGAGAGAGAGAGAGAGAGAGAGAGAGAGAGAGAGAGATGCTAATTCTAACTCCCGGGTAGTTAAAAAGTGGAGGTGAGTTCAAAATTTTAATGGATCGTTGGATCGTGGGGCTTCAACGATTTAGGAGCCCTGACGATTTAGGAGCGTTCTGAGTATGAAGTCACTGTTTATCGACCGCGTAGCTGTGAATAGCCACTACCACCCGTGAAGGCAGTCACTGCGGCGCGGAGGGCCAAATTGGGAATGATTCCACTAGGCGATACGCCATACTCGCCACAGGTGGGACAACGCTGATCCTCTGCTTGAAGCAAAGCATCACGGATACCTGGCAAAAAGATAACAATCCCATGCATAATCACATATTCCATTCATAATCCATAAAGACATGATAATCAAGATACTAGAATTGCATTATTCCGTCAAACTGAAAACTGCTGTTTGGGTTTTTTTTTTTATTTATTTTTTTTTTTTTTTTTTATATAAACATTTCTTAATGAACAGATGTGTACATAAACAACTTATTGAACTGAAGCAACAACAAGCAAATGCTTATAATGTGTTCAGTGACGGAACATTTAACAACAAACACACATCGGCGGATTGCATAATCAACATAGGCACGTAAAACAGAAAAAAATGCTGAATATCATATTGAAAAATTTGTAGAAATCTTACTTTTGGTTAAAAGACAAGAAGAAGATAGAACAGATCAGTAGAATCAGTAGAATCAGTAGAAACAGCGATGCAACCAGTCAGTCTATACAACCCTTGTATGCACAGGTAACAGAGAGCACAACCATTACTTGAATTATGCGGTTTCATGTGGGAATTTGTTTGCAAGACAGGTTTTGAACAAATGCTGCATTTTCTTTTCTTGACATATTTCATCTTTGTATTGGTAAGAGGATGGGAACCACACCTCCGACCCATATGTGAAGATGGGAGAGACTAATGAGTCGAATAGGGTTGTAACTGTTCTCTCATATTTACATTTTGACCATAAAATGTTCTCTTCAAGGTGTGTGCGGCTTTATTCCCCTGTCTTGCTAAGTGTTCTTGGCCTCTGTAAAATGTCCGTTTTTATGAAAAATGACTCCAAGATATTTATATTGATCTACTGTTTCAATTATGTTTTCACCGCAATTGAAGAATAGTGGTGTCATTGGATCTGATTTGGTGAATACACGACCTTTGTTTTCTCTGTGTTGATTTTCATTCCCCAGTCTAAACAGTAGTTGTGTAACTGGTTTAATTTACTCTGAAGTCCCTGTTTTGAAGTCGAGAGGATGGCTAAATCATCTGCATACAAAAGACACGGAATTTCGACTTGTTTTTGGTCAGAAATTCGTGGGAAATCATGGTCTCTGAGATATATCCGACTATGTCATTTATGACTATGTTAAATAAGGTTGGGCTAAGGGTATTACCTTGGAGAACACCTTTTGTATTAATATTTCCCTTAGTGAAACCAGATTGGCTTCTTGTACAAACCGAAGCCCCGTTGTACATGTCCTGTATGATTTGGTAGCATTTACCAGTTATTCCTGCTTGCATCATTTTCATCAGTAGGGCTTCGTGCCATATATTATCAAATGCTTTGCTGAGGTCAACAAAACAGCAATAAAGCCTTTTAGTTCTGTCTTTTAGTACCTTATCAACTAGTTATGACAATATGAATATTTGATCAGTGGTCTGTGAACCCTTTCTGAACCCTGCTTGCTCCTTTGTCAAGAGGTGGTTTGCCTCAAGATAATTCATTATCCTTTCATTCATTATGTTGCAAAAGACTTTTCCAAGCGAACTATTCAAAGTTATGCCTCTGTAATTGTTGGGGTTGGACTGGCCGCCTGTGTGTGTGTGTGTGTGTGTGTGTGTGTGTGTGAGTGTGTGTGTGTGTGTGTGTGTGTGTGTGTGTGTGTGTGTGTGTGTGTGTGTGTGTGTGTGTGTGTGAACTTGTTTGAACCTCAATTTTTTTGTTCAAGTGTAAGCTTTTTTTTTTTGTTTTTTTTTTTAATCGTGGTGCAATGCGGGGTGAGCAGAATATATAGGCAAGTGGTAAAAAATCGGATTTCGAGCCACAGGACCACCTTGACAGTGATCGAGTGTCTAAACCACTGCTCCACCGCTGTGTCAAACTGAGCGCACAACGTAGACGAGTCGATGGTAGAGGGACAGGGGAACGAAGAAAAGACAGAAGAGAACAGATGGGAAAGGGAGGGAAGGGACAGAAGTATGGGGAAAAAGGACAGTGGGAAAAATGCAGTTGGGTGGGGGGAGGAGGATCAGGAAGAGAGGGCGGTACAGGTGGGGGGGAGGGAGGTGATGGGAGAGCAGGAAGAGAGAGGGTGGTATAGGTGGGGGGAGGGAGGTGACGGGTGAGCGGGGAGAGAGGGGAGTTTCAGGTGGGGAGAGGGAGGTGATGGGAGAGCAGGGAGAGAGGGCTGTACAGGTGGGGGGAGGGAGGTGAAGGCTGAAGGGAGAGAGGGGGGGGGTACAGGTAGGGGGGAGGGAGGTGAAGGCTGAAGGGAGAGAGGGGTGGGGGAGGGAGGTGAAGGTGAAGGATGAGCAGGGAAAGAGGGGAGGTACAGGTAGGGGGAGGGAGGTGAAGGGTGAGCAGGGAAAGAGGGGAGGTACAGGTGGGGGGAGGGAGGGTGAAGGTTGAGCAGGGAGAGAGGGGTGGCACCGGAGGGGGAAGGGAGGTGAAGGGTGAGATAAGGGAGCGAGCTGAGAAGAGGGACAAACGGATGGGAACAGAACAGTGGGAAAAAAAGCGGGGATGGGGGGATGGGATCAGGGAGACACTGACACTGTCACTCACACTGACATCTTTTTATTGACATTGGCTAATGGCCTTTTTGTCAAGGGGTACAATGTCTTTTTGTTTTTTGCACACACACACACACACACACACACACACACACACACACACACACACACACACACACACATCCTTCCGTCTTGTATCACACACACTCACACACGCGCACTTACACACGCGCGC
>JADBJO010017515.1:0-37491 GCA_016801955.1 Conus betulinus | reverse complement strand
CAAGCAGCACCCACACACACACACAAACAGGCAATTTTAAGGACAGTGTCAGACTAGCCACACTAACAACACTGATATCATATGCACATATTCAATGAACCAAGAGATTATAAAAAATTGGGAGGGGGGGACATATGTAGAGATACCTAGCTTTTGTAAACAAACTCAATCACTCCAATCCTTACCTCATAATCAAACACACTAAAGAAGTAAAAGATAACAAAAGAGAGACAGAGAGAGAAAGAAAGGAAACCTGTAACTGTGTAGACTGAAGAAGCATCCAAACCCTAGAAATCTGGACAGGCTTGGCAAATCAAATTCAAATTTGTTTGTTTGTTTTTTTTGTTAACTCAATTTTTGACCACAGGGATGACCAGAATTCATTTATGACCTCCCAGGTGTCAGACGTTTTACACTGCAGTCAGAACAACAGGAATCTGGAGACTGGAAGAAATAGTCAACCTCTTCTGCCAAACTCTTAAAACGGACATGAAGCAAACCACAAAGAAAGGCAAGGTTGATATAGAGCTGAATCACTCTTATTTCTGTGTAAATACAGACATAACACTAAAGGCTGAAACAGAGCTGAATCACTCTTATTTCTGTGTAAATACAGACATAACACTAAAGGTTGAAACAGAGCTGAATCACTCTTATTTCTGTGTAAATACAGACATAACACTAAAGGTTGAAACAGAGCTGAATCACTCTTATTTCTGTGTAAATACAGACATAACACTAAAGGTTGAAACAGAGCTGAGTCACTCTTATCTCTGTGTAAATACAGACATAGCACTATAATGTATACCCCATTCTCTAATCCCCATATGCTAAAGTGTGTATCACATCAAATAAAAGCTGATGCCATGTGGGACATGGTGACATCTGCCTCTGCAACAACCCATCAGACCACACACATGCACAAGCAAACTAAGGCTGAGCAATATATACAACCTTCTTCCTCTCCTTCTTTTCTTCCATCTGGCGATGTTATCCTGCCCTATACTCAGCAAAACTCAGTAGCCCATACTAGTGCTCAAGATACATGCTATGAGCATACAAGCTGTCCACACTGTCAGCCTATAGGGCCAACTCTTCTGAAGGGCAGTACAGGGATTTAAAGTGTGTGCAGGCACTCTTTTACTAAACATACATTCACTCACAGAACCTCAGTTTATAATGCGATTCAAGGACTTGCAAAGACTGGATTCAAAACCAATGTTTACTCCAAGGGAACGTACCACTTAAACAAGACAGCTATGAGGAGTGTCTCAAAAGACGAGAAACGAAAAAAAAAAAGCAAAGGCCCCCCGCACCATCAGGATCATGTGTACAACATTCTACCACCTGACCCACTCCAACACTACTCACGCCTCTATCCTAAACACCGCTCAAGTTACACCAATCATTCACCCTCTGTGTATATGTACATAGTCCATGCACAAAACCAATTCCACTCAGCAACTTCTCGTTCCGCAATCCACAAATGCTTGAAAAAAAAAAAAAATGAAGAGCATCAAGCACCTGTTCTACTCCTCAAATCATATGTTTTAAAATTGCAGACACTGTCATCATTGCCTGCACCTTTCATTTCTGATAGGGACATGGAATCTACAACTTCTTCCACTTCCACTGCACTTTTCATTTGGATGCAAGTCAGAGGCCTGGCGCACACACACACACACACACACACACACACACACACACACACACACACACACACACACACACACATGCTCTTATCCAAATCAGTGCAGCTTAGAGTTTCACACTTGCATCTCGAGATGCATGCTCTCCAACACCCGCTGCACTGTACTCACTGCCACAGACTGCGTGTCTTCCTCATCACTGCAAGTCTTCCAGGAGTCGTCATCAGAATCAGCCTCATGTCCTCCTCATCTTCCTCCTCCTCCTCCTCATCGTCATCACTGTCTTCATCGTCCTGCAACAACACAGCAATGTTTAAACTACCAAACACAAATTTACATTATGTAAACACACACACACACACACACACACACACACACACATGCACACATACACACACACACACACACACACACACAGTTTACAACTCATCCAGGGCACATAACAATTCTTCTTATGAAAGTCTGAAGGACTTTTCTAGGATTTCATAAAAGTCCAGTTTTGTTTTTTCCAGGACTTTCAAACTGATGTCAAAAACAGAGTGACGCTATGCATATTGCATTCTACACACCACCGAAATGCAGTCACCAGCAAACCAAAAAGGGACCTAGAGAAATTAGACATCATTAACAATAACTGATTATTCAAATCTAAATGGCATTTCTCAGGACTGTTTATTTATTCCAGAGAACTTCCTGTTTCTCAAAATTTCACTCAAGGAATTTAATTTAAAAAAAAAAAAGAGCAAAGACAACAGCAAACTTCAATTCCTTTCCAGTGCCACTGAATAAAATTCCAGTTTTCAAGGACTTTCAAGGACTTGAAGAGAGGGTTTCAAATCTCAAGGACTTCATGACCTTCTACATCAGCATGAATCTCAAGGACTTTATGACCTTCTACATCAGCATGAATCTCAAGGACTTCATGACCTTCTACATCAGCACGAATCTCAAGGACTTCATGACCTACATCAGCACGAATCTCAAGGACTTCATGACCTTCTACATCAGCACGAATCTCAAGGACTTTATGACCTTCTACATCAGCACGAATCTCAAGGACTTCATGACCTTCTACATCAGCACGAATCTCAAGGACTTTATGACCTTCTACATCAGCATGAATCTCCTCCTCCCACCCTGGCAGTGCACAAGTAGTTTCCTGGCTCTACAAAACTTTCTAGCGGCAGAAAATCCAGAAAATAGCGAACTGATATAGCTTGACTGGGAGAAGTAAGAAAAAAAATAATAATAATAATCTTTGCAGACCTTATGGCCTTTTCTGCCCTGCTCTTGAGGTGAACCCCATTTCCATTACTCATTTGTTTTCGGAATGACATTTTAGGTTTTTTTTTTCTTGTCAGTAAAACACAATAATCAACCATAACACCCAGAACGCCTTTGATGTTTAAGTTTTTCTGTACCAAATACAGCTATTCTGGAACAGTAGGTATTACTGTAACAGGTCATGGAAGATGAGACAAAAACAAAACAAAAAACAAAGGCTAGCTGACACCAACCACCTGCCTCTGAACAACAACAGTTAACGGTCACATCAGCTCCAGTGTGTCTGAAGCTTACTGAACCAAGACAACTGCCTCAGTGAGGAGAGCATGGGAATGGAGAAAGGAAAGGGGAAGGTGGTGGGTGGAACAATGGCGATTAAACCAACAAGCACAGCACCAACTTTTACGACAGGCATATAAAGGTCTCACCTTGTCGTCTGGAAACAGCCAGTGCCCCTGATAGTCCAACACCTTGGGTTTCTTTTGGGCCGACTCTGCACATCATCCATAACCAGCCATTACCTTGGGGAGTTTCTAATTATGTTTCCTGTTTAGATACATATGCTTACTATGTCAAACCAGGATGCATGTCTGCTCAGTCTAGGTATCCACTTTCTGGATCTTCCGACACTTTGTTCTTCTCATCCATCACATGGTGGTTCACCTACCCCCATTTTTGCCATGCTTGCAGTTTGGACACGGTTTCTGTTTTCTCAATTTGTTCAAATTTTCTTTTCTTTTTTTTTTCCTTTTCTCCTCTCAACCTTTCGTCCCAGCTTCATGTACTGCCCTGCCTGCTTTCCTCCATGACCATTCCTAGTTCACCCAAGGACAACACAGGGATCTGCCAGGTTGAGGTTTTCTCAGATCATATGCCTCCTCAACACTGGTCTTCTGTATCAACATTTACATTGTACCCAACCATACAATCTTGTGACCAATAAGACTTTCACGGTCAAGACTGATGAACACATGATCTGTTTCTCTTCAACCAAGCTGCACTCAGTTTTTTGTGTGTGTTGTGTTTAACTTCATAATACCTCTAACCTCTCACAGCCAATGACACCCAACATACCTGCAGAAAAGACCAACCACATTTGGAATGCCACTGATAAACCACGTTCACTTCAATTCTTTAACATTATTGTACAACTGACAGATGAAACACTCTTTTGTCCATTCATTCATTCAATGTTGGTCAACTCTGTCACAGAATCGCCCTAAAAGGTTAACTGGTAAACTTTGGAGCTTTCACTCATTTACGTGCATATGCACACTCACACACTAACACACACAAAAACACACAGCACATGACATCCTCCCTGAGTGCCAGCAGGTAAGGTAGTGAGGAAAGAGACGTAAATATTTTAATATGACGTAATATAAAACAAATTACGTACTAGAATGATACGTAACTCGACAGATGTGTCACAGGTAGTAATCTGATGAATGAAAGCTGTGTGTGTGTGTGTGTGTGTGTGTGTGTGTGTGTGTGTGTGTGCGTGCGCGCGCGTGCGTGCGTGCGTGCGTGTGTGCGTGCGTGCGTGCGCGCGCGTGCGCGTGCGAGGACGAGTGAGTGTATGCGCTCGTGTGTGTGTGTGTGTGTGTGTGTGTGTGTGTGTGTAGTCTTCAATGTAATGTCTATTCACGTTATGTGGTCTAGACACACAAAAAGAAGAAGAACGCAGCAGCACTTAAAAATATACCAAGTAGCATCCAATAAAGATACAGCATCTGCGTCTCTTTACAGGTATGTAAAAATCGGACCCCGAGTCAATGCCATTGTCACATATATTGAGGACTTACTTAAAATTTCATCCAGGGAAGATTCAGCTAAAGCAAGTAAAGACTTTTAAAAAAAAAAAAAAAAAAAAAAAAAAACGGTTCACATCTTAATACTTTCTGCATATTTGATATCTTTTCGCCACAGCTTTATTTTATGTCATTTGTAAATTTTGTTTTAAAACCATTAAGTTTAAGTCTGTGGATCAAAGAGGTCATTGACCTTACATGAAGTGTGTGTGTGTGTGTGTGTGTGCGTGCATGCGTACGTGCTGTGTGTGTGTGTGTGTGTGTGTATGCATGTGCATGTGAGAGGGAGAGAGAGAGACAGAGAGACAGAGACAGTGAGATTGTTTTGTTAAATCATCCTCATAACTTTATAATAGGTGTCAGTTTTCAGGATAGCCTTCCCCCACCCCCCACCCCCACAATACCCCCCCCACTCCCTACACACAAGGGAAAAAAAATAATAAAAGAAAAGGGGGGGGGGGGGGTGTTAAACACGTCATTCTGGTCATCCAGGACAGAGAAGCAATCAGGCTCCGCTACAAAATGATGGTGAAGCATATTGTTACAGGAGAAGTAATCAGGCTTCGTGACAAAATGATGGCCAAATAATGTTACAGAAGTATTTGGCCTCCACAACAAAATGACGGTGAAAACATTTTGTTTCAGAGAAGTATTCAGGCTCTGCTGCAAAATGACGGAGAAAAACATGTTGTTACAGGAGAAGTATCCACGATCCATAACAAATGATGGCGAAAACATGTTGTTACAGGAAAAATATTCCGAATCCACAACAAATGACAGCAATATATACACACACACACACACACACACACACACATACACACACACAAATTACCAAATTCTTTTTATATAACATGAACAACTAAGTTAATTTTGTACAGTTCTACACAAAATCATCAAACTGCTTTCACGCACTAGCAGTGTTTCAACAGGATGAGCGACCACCACCACGGCAGTCCCTCTGTACAATACCTTCGGCTTCAGCCAGCTCCTGCTCCGTGGGCCAGGTCTGCTCCTCGGCCATGGGTCCACCTCCAGTTCACTCTCCAGACCCATCTGGTACCTGGGGTCAGGTCGGGCCAGCACCTCGCTCTCCTCCCCCACGTCCATGGACGCTGCCTGTATAGGAACACAGTAATGATGTGCAGCTTTGAGAAATGTCAGCACAGAATCAAGGCGGTATACCACAAGTCTGAGCATGTGCAGTTGCTCACACCTTTCAGAGTGTAAGCTGATCAGTACCTGTCTTCTCCAGCCTCTTTCACGTCCAGGTGGATCTGAAACAATCTGTTTGATCATTCTGCTTCATGCTAGATGCCTTTCACTGTTGGTTTCATACCTGTATTCTGTATGGGAACACAAACAAAAACAGGTTTGTTTGTTTTTTTTCTTTTTTGCATTTCCATTATCAATCTACCTTAATCACTATCATATCATAGCACTGACCAATAAATACAAAACAAAAACAAAACCCCGCTGTTCTATGACCCTCCAACCCCTCTCCTTTCTCCCCTTATGTGTAACACACAGTATTTAACCACTAATACTACAACTATTATCATCATATTAGCATCAAAGGCAACAGCACTGCTCCTATTATTTAAATATTTTCATTATCATCACAATCACCATTATTTTCATTCTTATTGCTATCATTATCGTTACTATCATGATTGTCATCATTATCATTTTAACTCCCATGGTCCCCTTCCTAATGGCCTCGTTTCATTCAACAACCATTTTACGCCAAATATGAGAAGATAAGTGGTTATAAATGAAATTTACTTTCATTGTCCTAAATGTTGTTTGTTTTTGCCTGAAGAAGACCCACCAGGTGAAAATGCATAGTGTTTTGTCCTGTCACCTGTTTGTCCGTATTGTCTTGTGGAAATTATATCCTTTCTTCGTAAAATTCCTTTCAGTTTCCACCTTCAGTCACCTCGCTTTGAAACAAACTATTTGCGTTTGGTTTATCAGTCCACAATCATGCTGCCCCGAGTGCCAAAACGTAAAACACAAAAAAAAAAATCATTTGTTCTGATACAGATACAGCTCCATGGGGCAAACCAAACAAACATTTACAAATCTGATGAAACATGATGCTGACATGAACAACTGACATGGGAAGGAGGGTAGGGGACAGGAAGCTGGACAGTGGGAATGGGAGGTGGCGGGGCATCACCTACTTCACACCGATCCCCTTCTCCACCCTCCGGATTTTCTCTGTACTTCAGTCATATGTCAGTCATTTCAAACATGTATCATCACTTTATTTCAGTCGAAACAACGGAGAACATACCTCTGATAATATATTGTTTTGGGTGGAGAGGAGTTGTATGGAGCAGTGAAAGCATTTTTTTCTGCCAAAATAGGAAAAAAAAAAATGGCATGAAAAAAAAAAAAAAAAAAAAAAAAAAGCAGAAATCTGTTGAAATGCAGATGGCTGGTATTCCTGTCCACCATTGAAACAAAATTTTAAAAAAAAAAAAAAAAAAATTTTTTTTAAGCAGAAATCTGCTAAAGATTGGTCAGCTGGTATTCTTGTCTACCATTACTCACAGGACAATACCACAAGAGATAATTATTTGTAACTGTATGCTCTGCTGTTTAGATACAAAACCCATTAGTGAATTTTTTATGATATCCTGGATCAGACAGTATACGGCACAGAAACTATTTCACGTGAGTGATATAATTCTTTGATTGTACGGCAAGGTCAAAATGAAAAGACATGCATTTTAAATATCAACTCCGGGCAAACAAAGAAGAATGTGATGAGAAATTACCAAACGAGAAGAACCATTCTGAATTTGGACAGCCACACAATCAAAAGCAACACAACTGTAATAACACACAATTGTTAAAGGCAAAGCATGTACGCAGACTATCCAGATACATGAAATAACTCCACACTAAATCAACACTTCCTGGAAGAGCAAGAACGAATCTGGGTAAAGAATACCTTTCCAGAGTAAGAACAACATTCTTTGCTTACAAGCATCCTTCAAAATAAAAACACATACTCAATCTGACTAATCTTTGTCAGACACTCAGCAACCCAGTAACGGAAAAGAAAGACAACTCACCTTGCCCTCTTTCTCTTTCTTTAACACCAGAGGGTGAGGGTCCTTGGCAGAGTCGATCTGCGCTATCTGAAACGTCCCCCACCCTGTCACATGCACCAGTCGGTCTGCTGACATGTCTGTCCCTCGCAGGAACCCAGACACTTTTAAAGTGCCTTCAGCTGCCTGGAAACAAATCATTCTCTGTGTCATTTTTCCAAGTTATCAATCATTTTGTGTGTCATTTTTCCAAGTTTTCAATCATTTTGTGTGTCATTTTCCAAGTTATCAATCATTTTGTGTGTCATTTTTCCAAGTTATCAATCATTTTGTGTGTCATTTTTCCCCAAGTTATCTTCAGTCTGAGAAACAGATAAATGTCTCTTAAACTTTTTACAGTTACATAAAATCTTTGACAGCCATCATCTTCTCCACTTGTATAAAAACATAGTATTTTTTTTAATCACACACACTGTATTTTTGGACATAAATAAAACAAGTTCTTGTTACGCAAGTCATATGCTGAGCGTCATCTTACCTACATGTGTACAAACAATATTTTTTCCAATCACACACTGTGTTTTTGGACATCAGTAAAACATGTTCTTGTTAGTCGTATGTTGAGCTTTCTCTGTGGTGAAGTTAGACAACAAAGTCATTTTTAACACCCAAAAGACAGACTGCAGCTTCAAAGATATTCATCGACCCAGACTGTGACAAGTTAACATCAGCATTCTCCATGGACCTGTGAGAAGACAAATGCACAGGCTGTTTAGCTGCTTCCATTACAAGCACATTACTGATCTTTAATATCATCAACTCTGCACCTGAGTGTTCCTCATCCAGATTCAATGTGCAAATGGCAAGCAAAACACAGGCACTGCTGTTTAACGAAAAAACGTTAACTCTTTTGCTCGTCTTCTCTGAAACCCAAGTTGAGACACACACACTCAGTGATAAGATTGATACACATCCCTGCTCATGCTGAAAATGGATGTCTATCCTCAAAACGCAGAGGGGCTGGGTGAATCTCACTGGTGTAAGATAGGGGGTCAGATGCCTGCTAAAGCACCAGAATTTATTCCTCCAGAGAGTGTTCATGTTCAGACAGACTTGCTGGCTTCGTGTCCCAAGGATGCTTCATCCGCATCCTCTAACCCTTAACCCTTTCAGCTGCGACCCAGCGACTGGCTGTGCCACCTCTCAGCCTGGTGTGCTTTGGCTGTTCAGCTGGAAGACTGGGACCGCTTTACTCAACTGTCGTTTCTCTGGCTTAGCACATGAAAATGGACTCACACCTACAAAAATGGTTTTGTTCTATGACATATTCAATTCTCATTTTGTTTGAATTCTCATTTTGTTTGAATTATCAAGTGATGCATTGTTCCTTGATAAACAGATCCTTCATCACAACTTTTCAGGTTTGTGATAAAATGCGAATTAAACAAAAAAGTTTCATAGTCAAAGTCTTTTTTTTTCTACAAACTATGTAGATTTATGTATGGCTTTTACATTCAGAGTTATTTGCTGCTAAGACGTCAACTAAGATCTCAACTAAAGCTTGTCACACTCACTGTAATGTTACTTTCTCTGGCTCATGGTCAAGGAACTAAAGAAAAAAAAAACTTTACTAAGTCATTCTTAATTCACTTTATCTTACTAGTCAAGCAATACATCATACAAGGCAGAAATCGCTTCAAAATACTCTCCTTGTACTTATCATTCTTGCACAGAAGAAGGGCTAAATGTGCTAGATTTGAACAGAGACTGACCTCTGACCTCTTGTCAGGCGCAGGCAGCCACATGTATTATTCATGTGCACCCGACCAGAGGCACAACGAGTTTAAGCACAGATCATTAATGTCTACTTCAATGGAAGTCCAACTATGCTAACAAGCACTCCAGGTACTAGCTTTACAAAGGAATTCATTTTTAATTGAAAAAGAAAAATATCAAAACTCCCACCTGATCTAGACCATCATTCTAACTTTTAATGGTTTTGCCAGTTTTCTGTTATTTCGTTTCAACTGACAATCATCAATGAGCCATTTACTAGCAGAACAGTCTTGCTTAAAAAAAAAAAAAAACAGAAAATGAGAAAAGCAGCACCCACCTCTGCAGTCTCAGCTTCAAAACGGAGTGATTCAGCTATCATGTGAGGTCGAAGTTCACGATAGTGAATTGGCTTAGTTTTTGTTTCTGTCAGCTTCCGAATCAAAATCAAGGCATCTTGTTCATTATCCAGAGAATGGAACTTGGCGTCTGGAATTCTGAAAAGAAGAACAACACGCAATGTCTATAAACAGTAACACACACATATACATCATATCACAATCAAAGACTATAGGCAATCTTGTATTTCTGGATTGCCTTTCTATAAAACAGTAGAGTATATGAAAATACACTATTTTCCAGCTGATTTGATAACTTCAAATCTCTCTTTTCCTTTTCATTCCATGTTGTTGATTGATTTTGTTTGTCTCTATGTGTTGTTGTTGTTTTTCCCTTCCCAAGTGATGACATGCATGAAAACTCACAGACAATTTAGTTATGCTAATCACATTTCCACTGCTGACACAGAAATTCATTTTAACTACAGCCCTGATATGGCCCTTTGCGGTCGGCTGGGCTATGAGCAACATTACCATATAATTTTAACTACATAAAAAAAACAGAATTCAATTTCACTACATAAAAAAAGAGAGTTTTAATATGAAATCAAATGCAGCACAAGTACACACATTATACAAATCTGAGTAATGCACATCAATGCATTTTCAGTGATGGCAGTCAGACAGACGCCATTATCAACTCACCTTCTCAATCAATTTCTTTTGATACCATCTTTCTTGTTTCTGCCAGTTTCTTCTGCGGGATCTGGTTCAGCCCCTGTGGTCAAACAGACAGACAAATCCCCAAACCTCAGTCCCTATACATGCAGTCAAACTGACATATCCAAAACTGAAGTCCTGTGCATACAGTCATACAGACAGGAAAAAAAAACCTTAAACTTTGGTCCCTGTAGTCACACAGACACACAAGTCATGGCCAGACAACTTTTCCCAGAAACAGCAGCAGGAATTTCACACACAGAAAATGATAAAATACATACATTAATACCATACTTTTCGAACTGCAAGCCTAAACTTTTTTTCCCTTAACTCTAATCCATGTGGCTACTACACCTTCAACAACCTATTTATTGATTTTTTTCATTCTTAACTCACCACAGAGTTCTCTTCTGATCTGCAGTTGATTGAACAAAAAAAAAAAAAAAAAAAACAATGTCAGCAGAAATCAAATTTCACCATTGTTCACGGTAAGAATGGTTCCTGCAATAGCAGTGTGCAAAATGAGTGTCATTAATGATTCTACGGTTGAATATTATTTATGCATGATCAGTCACTCATCAGCACCATGTTTGAGCAAAAATGCTGAAGTCAATAAGCTGATGTGCAACAGGGATTTCAAACTGAAGGCTTTCAATCTGACTCATCAAAAGGGCAATGGCACTACAGCTCAAGCTGACAGTCTGATGGCAATGTATCAGTGCTGTGAACTTTCGTGATGCAAAAAAAAAAAAAAAAAAAAAAAAAAAAAAAAAAAAAACAGAAATCCAGGACTATTTAAATTTTTACAGTTTCAATAAAGCTGGCACAGTCTCGACAGCAAACCACATTGAAACCAAGTAAACAGAAGGGCAGGGGCGGAAGTCCACTGAAAACATGGCTGACACCAACGAGGAGTTCTTGAAACCCTTCATGTCTGACACTGAAGACAAGTTCTTCAGTGGTTTCAGTGTTGCTGAGAACAGCAATGAAAAAGAAACTGAACTGCTGGTTTTTTCCCTATCACTGTATGGAATGCCCTTTCATTTTTGCTTGCAGTTCGCAACAGTCGTACCTCAGAATACACACTGTTTACATCAGGTTTGCCATGGTCATTATCAATTTCTACAGCTATGTTTTTGTGACTGATCACTCAGCTGCAGCCCATATGCTGTTCATTTATCATACTTAAAAAAAATCTGGCAGGTGCAGCTTTAATACCTGTGCCGTTTATAGCCTAGAAATTACAATACACAGAATCACCTTTACACTGAAAGTGGGTTACCTGACACACAAACGAGGAGCCGGACATCCCCTGAGCCAACAAAAACTTGAGACAGTAGTCGCCAATGTCGTCGACCACATCCTCCGGTGAGGTCACAAACAGAAGACAGTCGGCCACCTTGGCGGCATCCAGAATGGAGTTGAGGTTGTTGCTGGGAATATAGCATGCTAACCGCTGTTTGAAGCGCGGGATGCTGAAACCAGATAACTAGAAATTCTGAATAAGTGACAATGAAGTTGTATTTCAATTTCAGCACACAGAGAGAGAGAGTGAGAGGGGGAGACAGACAGACAGACAGACAGACAGACAGAGAGAGAAAGAAAAGGAAGGAAAGAGCAGGGTGTATTGCGACAAAACATCAGACACAAACAGAAAATGACAAAGAACAAAGGAAGAAACAGGGAGTGCAAGCTCTTGTCAGAGAGAAGACAAGGAAACACAAAATCTGACAAGCACCATATCCAGTCCAAACTGCTTAATAAGCAACCTTCAGTGATCCAGATCAGCCTAATATGGCGAATAGTCACAGTGACAGCCTTCCCCCATTCGCATGCCATACAGAGCCAGATCATCACACAGTTCCCAACATAAAAAAACACTATTTAGGCCTTTCAACTTGAAGATGTCGTAAAGACACTACAAACACTGACAAAGTTTAGACCTGGTTACTTTCACAAACCTGAAATGAGGCAGGGGCACAGGGGCCGCCCAGGCCCTGGTGGAGAATAGGATCAGCACCCTAATTGGGGTCAAGGAGCATTTCTTCCCTGAAGCTGAGCACTTTTTTTTTTTTTTTAAATCAAAAACAGTGTAGAGGCAGATTCTGCACTTCTATTCAGTGATATGTTATACAAAGCTGCTTCAAGTTTTTGCACTAGATAGACCTGTTCTTCGGAGAGTACTGTTTCTTCTATAAACTTAGAGGTATTGCTAATGGCTATATTCAGAGATTCAGATTGTTGGCGTGCGGCGACATTTTCAAATGAACTTTTCAAATGGTGTGCCACATTTAAAGCTTGTGCACCTGACTGTCATTTGTCTGTTGCAACAATGACAGTTGACACAGAGGGAGTCATCCTTCCCTCTCTGTCATTCAACCTAATGGCAAATCAGATGAAAACAAAATCATGTTTGTCCAAGTATTCACAGCTCATGCTGAGATGTTTCTGTCGGCTTTTGATCACTTTGGAATCAAAATGAGAGATGAGAGTTTCTGGGAAGAACAGAGGAGCATCCCTTTGTTTTATTGCCAGTCCCTCAACTCAACAAAGCAGTACAATGCAACGCCAGTCCCTCAGCTTGACAAAGCAGTACAATGCAATGCCAGTCCCTCAACTCAACAAAGTAGTACGATGCAATGCCAGTCCCTCAACTCAACAAAGCAGTATGATGCAATGCCAGTCCCTCAGCTTGACAAAGCAGTACAATGCAATGCCAGTCCCTCAGCTTGACAAAGCAGTACGATGCAATGCCAGTCCCTCAGCTTGACAAAGCAGTACGATGCAATGCCAGTCCCTCAGCTTGACAAAGCAGTACGATGCAATGCCAGTCCCTCAGCTTGACAAAGCAGTACGATGCAATGCCAGTCCCTCAGCTTGACAAAGCAGTACGATGCAATGCCAGTCCCTCAGCTTGACAAAGCAGTACGATGCAATGCCAGTCCCTCAGCTTGACAAAGCAGTACGATGCAATCAGCAGTTAGAAACTGCCACTAAGCTTGAAGAAGGCATTTTCATCGAATGTAACGTTGCAATTTACACCTGAATAACAGTAAATCTTCTTTTCACAAATAGGTGGTGTTCATATTCTCTCTCTCACGCATGCACGCACACGCACACGCACACACACATACAAACATACACACACACATACACAAACACACACACACACACACACACTCACTCACACCCACTCTGATACTCTACAAACACACTGTTCACCAGGAGAAACCAACCATCTGAGGAAATCTATGATGCTTACCACTAAAAACTAGTTCAAACTGCATAAGACCTCCCAGGTACTGATTCTGAACATGTGTCTCATGCAGCCCCTCAATTTCAACTGCCAGGGTACATGTGTCCGATCGTGTCCAGAAGTGTATCATTGGGCAGCTCTTGGTCGTACACATGACATGGAAAAATTTTTTTTTTTAAGTATGTTTACTGTTCATTTTCCTGTTGTGTTTGTGCGAAATCTCAGAAAGCATGTAACGGTACTGTCATTACCCGCCCATAAAACTCAGTTTCTTAGCTACAAGATTTTCAGTCCTGAAAAGCTCTAAGGCGAGGCTGTTGCTGAGCCAACCTAGGTTTTTCCTAACATCACCTCCCTTTAAAAAAAGGAAGGAATAAAAGATCAGGAGATCTTGTTATCATGATTAAATTAACCACTTGCATCAGTCAGGAACTGAGCAGGAGATCAGGAGATCTTGTTATCATGATTAGATTAATCGCTTGCATCAGTCAGGAACTGAGCGAGGGGAGAGTGAGTGATTCAGGGTGGCAAAGAGGCAGAAAATCTTGCAGGGGAGGGGATGGGCATGTGGGTGGGAGGGTGGCCATGGGTGTCAGTAACAAGCTCCTGGTTCAGGGGATCTCCTTCAATGTCAAGGTCACTGGCTGGTGCTCTCAAGGATAAAACAGCTTCTGTTCATGAGAGCTCTCACTAGCTGATCAAGTCATACATAAACAGAGGGCCTCCACTAGACTTCAATGATGTAATTATGAACTTGTACAGCTCACTGGTTCAATATGAACAAGACTTTGCCAACATACTTTCAAACCTGTACTGCTCACTCATTCAATGGGACAAAACTTCCAAACAAAATAAAGCTGTTCTATTCACAGTAATTTGCAAGACTTTGCTTACGTGGATGGTCCACTGCTATTCCTCTCTTTTTTTTATTTCTTTCAAACATGCGCTCAGCCGTCACTGGCCAACTTTTCACATCGCAGGCTTCAATTTTCCACACTATACAATGATGTTGCTTGCACTGAAATCTTTTCTGTTCATCCAACCCTGCATTTGTTTTTGACACTGGCATCAACTGAAGCTATAATGAAGTTTCCATACATGCAGGGTTTTTGAAAGCTAGGCTCACAAATCACTCTGGATGTGAACTCCACATGCAAGTCAGCAAATCATCTTCCAAGCATGACAGTAAACAAGCATCTGCCAAAAGGAAGGTGTTTTCATTTCCGGTCAATGAAAACTGGGCTCCTTGTACCAAGCAAAAATGCAAGGCATAGGTTGAAATTCTTTTTTCGTTTTTTTTTTTTTTTTTTTTTTTGGTAAATATTAAATGAGGACCTCCATCTGGAACAATTTCATAGAAACTGATTTTCCATCTAAAGACGGGAAAGTTTAGCCTAGCATTAATAATGTCTTTAAAAAAAACAAAAAAATGAATCCACAAGCAAGTGTTTACATTGCACCACTTACATTGCTTCACTTCCACTGCAATATTCTGTGTGCCAAACTATCGAGTCAGGGTTGCCAATCCATATGTAATCCTTTCACGAACAGGTGAAGCAACTCAAATATTTTTTTCGACTAGCTTGTTTCTACCATTTCCCTTCCTTCAACCTTGCCCTCCTCCTATGAAAAAAAAAAAACAACACTTGTAAGTCCTTGCAATGCTGTGCAAGTACAGGCTTTTCAAACACAAGGCCTTTCAATCAAATCCAAGGACCTAAAAAAACACTTGCAGTCTCTGGCCAAACTCTACAACCCAAAGAAGCATATGCGTACGCATGGAATATGAGAACCCAACAACACTTTCGACCACCAGCCAATCGTCAGTCCTGTTTACCTGAGATGCACAATTCCCTGATCATTCCTGGTCACCAGCCCTCCCTCCATCTCTTCCACGCACTGACACAACAGCTCCATGGCTGCACTGCAGTCGGCCGACACGCTCAGCCCTACCACCACCTGGAAAACAAATCAAATCAAACGCTTTTTAATGAAGGGAATCTGCAATCAGCACAACACAAGTCAATGCTTTTCTTTCCTGCTCCAGTCCCCCTAAACCCTTGTCCCCCTTCCAGACTTTTGACTCTTTCTGGCTCCACCTTTCCTCCTTCAAGCACCCTGCATGGCATGCTAACCACGCACCGCCATTTGAAGCACAGGACGCTGAAACAGGAGAACTAGAAATTTTGAATGACTTCATCTGAAGTTGTACTTGAATTTCAGTAAAGAGAGGAAAGAGAGGGAAGCAACATTTGAAATACAAGAGCTTTTCTTTCAACACAAAGGAAACAAAACTTTGTGATGGTGCACTCTCAAACTGCCATGCATCAGTCACAGACAGACAGGGAAATACAAACACATACACTGATTCCATGTACCCTGTCAGACAGCAAAAAAAAAAAAAAAAAACTGATTTCATGTATCAGTCACAGACAGGAAAAAAAAACACACTTACAGTACACAGGTACTGATTCCAGTCTGTTGTCACAAACCAAAAGAAAACACACTTTCAGTACATAGGTACTGATTCCTGTCTGTTGTCACAGACCAAAAGAAAACACTTACAGTACACAGGTAATGATTCCTGTCTGTTGTCATAGACCGAAAGAAAACAAAACTACTCACTACAAAGTGGGGTGGGGTGTGTTGGCCGCCTCTCTGTCTCTTCTTCTCGAAGCATTTCTCTCGTTTCAGCTTTCGTGCCTGCTTTGCCTGCAAATATGCCAAATTCCTCATCAGTAAAATCAATTTACAGGTGTTGAGAACGAAACACGAAAAGGAACAAGCGAAGAGCAGGAGAATAGGAGAGGGAGGCAGGTAAGAAAAGTAGGAGGGTGGGAGGAGGGAGGAATGGAGGGAGGGGCAGGGAGACAGACAGAGAGAGAGAGAGAGAAGAGAGAGAGAGAGAGAGAGAGAGAGAGAGAGAGAGAGAGAGAGAGAGAGAGAGAGAGAGATTGATATGCACAGAGAGAAAGACAGATGGATACAGAATAAATTATACAGTGTAACTGGCCGAGTAATTTTCTAACAACTTTAAAGATTAAGGTGAGAGTAAGTTAATATTTTCATGTCACATCTATTACAATTGCTGCATTCAGGTATTAATTAGCTATAAAATTACTATGGCTTAGTGGCATTAAAGCACTTTGTCAGACAGAATCTGGTAATGAATGTGCCTGAGATACGAAATAAATTTTGTTTGTTTGCTTTACTTTAAATCGTTTTTACCATCTCATGTTCTGTGCCACTTCAATGGCATTTCTCCCATGCTGCTCACCTACCCCCGTCTCACTCTCACAGGAGTAAACCAGGAGAAAAGTGATGAAATGAACAGATTTTGTGAGATTTAAGAACAAGCGCTTTAATTTGATATTAATCAGTTTAACCTCAACATGGTGCCACACCCTTAAATATACACACAGAAAGCATGTACATCCCACAAGCAGAAGATATTAGAAAACAGAAATAATACAAACAGTATTTCTTAAATACACCTACTGACTGACCTGATTTCTGCGGAGCCTGCTTTTCGGCAGCAGAATATCTTTTTGTCAAAACCTTTACATTCACTCGACCTGCAACACACAATGTTGAAGTATGAATAAGGTATAAAGCCAGATCGTGTTAAAAACAACAACAAATATTGGAATTATTCAGTAAGCCACAAAATTAATTCAGGTGAACAAGAAATTCAATAATAACTAGCCTTGGCCTGTCAGTTTTGTTCTTCTTAATGTGGGCTAAGAAACAAAAACTGAAAATGACTGTTCAGTTCACTGGCAACCCAGTAATCCAACATTCAGCTTGATGTTTTAAATAAGTGCCTGTAGTCAGCATACTTTCAAACTTCATTTAAACAAAAGAAAATAGCATCATGCAACCATAGTAAATCCCACATGCCTCATTGGAATTTTAACCGAGACAAATCAGAACAGAGTAAAAAAAAAACTGAAATGTTCCTAAACACATATGTAGTGTATTTTGTAATTCATTTGTTGCCCTAAATAATATTAATATTAATCAATAAATTGTCAAAATATTATTGTGAATTCATCTTAGATACACAATGTCAGATCTTAGATACTGTGAACAGGATGTCAATCAACCAAGATGTTAATTTTTATCTTGCTGTACATCAGCAGACAAGGAAATAAGTGCCAGACTAAGGAAATGTATTATCAGTGTCACCTACTAATACTATGCCACACTCATGCACAGGAAATGTGACAAGTACAGAAACTGAAAGATTGTCACCCAGTTGTTTTTCTCATCACATCTTCCATGCCAGAAAGAGGCATTATTCCCTTACCACTCATTCTCGTTCTCCTTTTACTGCCACACCTTGGTTTATTCCATCGCAGCTCTCAGAACTCAGCACATTGCTATCAATGTCTAGCTGCCAAAAGGCAACTTCACAAAAAAGACACTGTACTGCTGCTCTCATTGTCTCACTTTGATAATGTTGTGGAGTGCCTGGTCTGAGCCTTGGAACGTACACAAGACACACCTAAAGCCTCCTATTATTTGTACAGACACACCTACAAAGCCTCCTATTATTTGTACAGACACACAAAAGCCTCCTATTATTTGTACAGACACACCTACAAAGCCTCCTATTATTGTGTATAGACACACCTACAAAGCCTCCTATTATTTGTACAGTCAATGTGAATGAGTATCATCCTCTGGACAGCCTGTTTCCATTGAACAACAGTCTCCATGACAACGGAGATGTTCAGTTGACATGAACTCAACACCGAACTCTGCATGGGCATGGGAGAGAGAAAATGGAAACTGAGGTTACCACAAGGGCTGGAAATGAAAGATTACATTTACAGTTACAGTTTAACCCGCTATCAGTTCACGTGACTTGCTAGTATCCATTGTGCACCGGCAAGCCTTGTCAGTCAGTTATCTCGAAGTTTTTCGTCGGTTTTGACTGAAATAATGAGTAAAATCAGCGACCGAGTCGAGCAGGAGTTGCGTGGAAGTGGCACGAGTGAACAATCAGTTGCCGAAGGCTGTAGTAACGAAAGCGAAGCAGGTGAGTGGATAAACTTTGATTATTTTGTTTGTCGAGTGATGGAACACATGCTGCGTGCCGTCATTGGTTATTTTACATTTGTTGGTCCGCCACATGAAGGAAGGGGGGACGGAAGGGGGGCAGGGTACATGGTTACTTACAGGAGTGATAGGCTTTGGCCTGATCAAACTAGAAGATCGTTTCTGGGTGATTGTAGGTGTTTTGAAAGCACTTTAGAGATCAATAAAAGTGGTGATTTGAAGAGAACAATTTATAACTTTTGTTGTTTATTATCTTTAGTTTGGAAACAGTGTGGGCGTGTCACGAGTGGGCGTGCCTCCAATGAAAGCTATAGCCCTGCCCCCTCCTTATATGCTAGTGATTCAGATTTTATTCTTATTTATGATTTTATGCATGACTTCATTTTTCATAGAATGAATAAGTAATGCTGGTCATTTTTTTTCTTTCTGAAAATCAGACTAATTAGTGGAAACTGAGTCAAGCTCTCTGTAACATCTCTTGCACCATTATGAAACAATGAAATGAACAGAAGACTTAGGATATATGTTTTCTTGTGTGATCCAGAATCTGGAAGCACTACTGCAGAGGAGAGAGATGCTGAGAGTGAAGGAGTTGAAGAAAGAGGAACTGTACTGTTGGCCATCCTACTCATGTGCGCTCTGGCTGGGAATGTTCTGGATGTGACGTGGGACTCTGCTCCAAGTGCTTTTCAACCTTCCACAGAAGACCAAGGCCCTAACTTTGTTCTGTGTCTTCCAAGGACCATATTCTTCTTGTTTTCTCCCAAGTTTCAAGTGTTTTGACATTCAAGCAGGAAAACTGTGGTGTGTTTTCAAACAATGTGGCTGACGTTTTGGATTACCTTTTCACCAGTGTTCTGGATTACACTGTGAAGAATATCTTCAGCTGCCATCAGGGGTACTGTCTTGTAATTATTTTTTCAGATTCCTCATTATCTCTAGTTTACAAAAACATATATAGTTTACCTATCTAGCTTCAAGACAAGCCTGCACAAACCCCATTTCCTTATATAGTGAAATTCGATTGTCCGGATGCTGAATTATAGGTACATCATTTGAGGCACAATTCATTATACATAGCTCAAGTCAAGAGAATTATCATCTTTCCCATGTTTCCAGCACATATTTGTCTTCATTTTATCTCAAGTCTGAAGTGTTTAGGTAGTACAGAAGAAAAACTGTGTCTCTCCTAACATTTGACTTACTTTTCAAATAACTTTTTCAGAAATTTTGCCTGCTTATATTTTTTGAGGTCAGTCTCCAAGTAGGTACAACCCACAGTATTTTCAGTTATTTCACTAGATCTACAACATCTCTAGTTTCTAAAAATGTATAGGTTTGCATATCTAGTGCAAATAATATGTATGCAGAAGCCAAATTCTCAAGTGTGGTGTGTGACGAGTTTCCCGTCCTAGATTTTTTAACTACATTTGCTGCACTTGATTAGTTGATATTTCGAACCTTGCTTGAAAATGGGATCCAATTTCAGATGAATCCATTCAGTGAAATATATTATATTGTCATGGCTTTTTGTTTTGGCACAGTTCAATTCATGCTGCTTATTGCCCAGACAGATGCAAACAATGGGACATTTTACTATCATGGCTCTCTAGTCTCAACTCATTTGAAGTCAACTCACTATGTTGGCTACATTGTCACAAAAGGAAGCGATATATGTTGATGGTCATTCAGTTAATTCTAAATGTGTGAACAGAAGCAAAAAACACAACAACAATACTAATAACAAGAAACCATGAGGTGGGCATTATCTGACACAATGTTCATAGGACTTCTAAACTCAACAAACTTGAGTTTCAAAACGATGTGACTGAGGGCGGAAAATGAAACAAAACTTGGCTATTACTTGTAACTTAATACCACATTAAAAGAGAATTAAATGAAAGCTGGAGATAATCTAAAGTCGGTTATTTCAAAATACACAAGGTGACAAATATGCTGACAAACTGAGTATTTTCTCTTAAAGGAATGTTACAAATCAACGTCCAACTCTACACGAACTGGATTCTCATTAACTAGCGAATTTAGCCCTTGGAATCATACGTTACGCCTTACCTTGATTTTCACGATTGATCTCTCCCTTCGTCTTGTGTCTTCCATGTTTGTGTGCTTTATTGTGCTGCTTTAAGTTTCCTGGTCGATGCCTGGTTTCCTGAGCCATTTCAATTTATGTCACAATCTTACCAATCAAGCGATCAACGTCAGATTTCTCTTACGCAGCGTAATGAGACCGCAAAACATGTGTGCTAGCGAGTCATACCACGTGGTAACGTTGTCACTGCACACCGAAACTGTACAAAATCAACAACATCTACCGAAATCAGACGAACCAAAGATAAAATCGGAGGTTATAGAAGGGTGACATGTGCTGAAACTTGCTTCTGCGAAATTGAATATTGCCAAATCTCACGAAAAGTTACGCATGTTTCATAGATGTATTTTTGTTTGAATAATATATCACTGTATCTATTTGACTATTCGATACATGTTTGCTGCGCAACATTTTGATTAATTTTTAAGCCGCCCTCTCCCCTCCCCCGCCCATTCCTACGTTATCAAAATACTTTTCTTATGTTTACAGTTGTGAGGAATTATTTCTTGTTATCGAAAGAAATGGCTAAACTTATCAAGCAAAATCTAGAAAGGCGTTCAAGAGGCCGCAGACCTCTATCAAGTGACTCGAAGGTTGAATCTCGATCAGCACCATGAATTCATATTGATGTTATTATGTTCATCCTAGGACTATATTCAATCTTCCAACCAAGGCTCGGTTATATCAGTCGGATGGCTTAATGTTACACTGTTGAATAGATTCTGGATTCGCGTCTTAATAGAGCTCTTCCCCTCAAATCTCACCAACATTTAATGGGTTCATCCTTGGGTTACATTCAATCTTTCCAGCGAGTTTACCTAAAATTGGCCCCATAGTTTTTATGTCACCCAGCTGAACAGATCCCAAATCCTCCCTTCGTGCAGATTCGCACTAATATCTAACTCGTTCGTCCTCAGGCTTCGGTTTTATTTCATTTTTCTATCAACTTTCGTCACTGGTTTTGCGTGATCACGCCAACAAGCAGACGAACCCGACAGATGTTGACCAAATAATTTGGATATAGGTAACATTTTTACATTGACGAAAGTTATCACAATACCGACTGCGTGACCGTGACATTTCCGTTTGTGTGTGGTCGTACATTTGTTTGTTCGTTATTGCTGTTGTTGTTTAAGTTGTAGTTTTTTTTTCTTTTGCGTTTGTTTTGTGTCATTTTTTTATGATGGAAATAAGGCACTGAATAAATTTTAGAAAAAAAAAACTGAACATGCTCACCATACAGTATTTTTGGCCTGGTCGAATTGAAAAATGCATCTTGTAATACATCAGTTGGGGCAAATAAACAATCTTTGCTCGAGTTGCACCACTGTCTTGCACATACACACACACACACACACACACACACACTCACTCACACACATACACACACACACGTGTGCGCACACCATGTATGCGTGCATGTGTGCGCGTGTGTGTGTGAAGGGTGCGTGCGTTCGTGCGTGTGTAATTGCGTGTGCGTGTGTGTGCACACGCGCGAGCGCACGCATTTGATTATTTGTGGGAAACGAACATTCAGAAAAAAAAATAGCATAATCATTATACATCAGTACGACAACAACACGCACATACGTACACACGCACGCAAACACACATGCATGCACGCACGCACGCGCACACACACGCACACGCACACGCACACACACACACTCACACACACACACACACACACACACACACACAAATACTTGAATCACTTCCTTGATTTACGCTTACCAGTGCACACACTTGTAAAATAAAATCGGAGTCCCAAGAGATTCAGGGAATTATTCTCCCAGCTTATTTGGTCAGTTGTGTCTGCAGTTGGAAAGGTCCGGTATCGAGTCTGCTTCGTTCTCTGGGAGTCTTTGCAGCGTTGGCGTTAAGAGTATTCCATTATTATTATTGGCTGGTTGCTAATGTTTCTTGCTCTTCCTTTAAGTCTGAGAGAGAGAGAGAGAGAGAGAGAGAGAGAGAGAGAGAGAGAGAGAGAGAGAGAGAGAGAGAGAGAGACAGAGAGACAGACAGACAGACAGACAGACAGAGGTATCACGAAGATTCAATCCAGCTTTCAACAGTAACTGTATTGTTCACATAGTGAACCGTTCTAGCAGTTTGGTATCAACTTATCTCTTTATCTTCTGTTGTCTCTGCTCGTGTGTGCCACTCAACAGCTGGGCTCTGTATTAATCCTTCTCTCTCAGAACGTGGCACACTATCTATCTACGCTCTCTCCCCCCTCCCTAGAGGCCTGAAAAACAGTGGAAGGCCCCAGACCCCCTTTTGCCTATCCCAACCCACTATAAGCTGACGATCCAGGCAGCATTTCAACTCATCTGTTAAATCCGGAAACCCCTTTTGTAGTGTCAGAACCTTCAGCTGGTCGAAGGCGGACGCTTATGAAAGAAGAAGTAGGCGTAGAGATTTTGGGTTCCTCCGCAAAAAGATTTTGTTTACTGTCAGGGTTGTTGTTCGACTACATTTATTATTCCGATTTTTCTCTTCAGAGGAAGGCTTTGATGTTTTATGCCCTCAACCATTTCAGCTGAACTGTATGAAAACAGAATGGGCACGGTCGCTCCGATGAAAAATGACGGGCGCCAGTGGAAGGCATCAGAGACTTTGACGGTTTGTCCGATAAATGTGTTGGAAGAACAAAATCAAGATATGCAGGATATCAAGATATTTACTGGTATAACATTAAAGTGCCTGTCACCCCGGCCGTTTCTCGGTAGTTTTGTCTGGATTACATCCGGTGCAGGTCTTTTTCATCAAGACCAATCTAATTCAGATACACAACGGAGCGGGGAAGTGGGGGGGGGGGGGGGGGGGGGGGGGGGGGGGTGGAGCCCGGCCGTTTGTCAGAAGATTCTTGTATACCCGAGTTCAGTCGTCCTGGAAAAGGATATAGGCGAGCTTTTCTTATAGCCGAGTTTCTTACATGAGATTTCTAAGGAATCCGAAGAAGCCCCATGGAAATGAACTTTATTTATTTATTCCCTTTCCTTGTTTTCCATGATATTTTCATTTATTTTAGTTTATTTATTTATCTATTCTTACTTTTTTATAAACGAGTTTTTAGTAAGCGGAGTCCTCTGTATTACAGATAGTCCATAATAACGACACAGATAGAACAGTGTCAACAACAAAGAACTCGGGTCAAACGATTTGCATAATTTATTCACATTTACATATGATTTGTCGAAGGTATCAAAAAAGGCCAACAATCATAATGTAAAACCAGAAAGTTCATGTTAAATACAATCACAAACATGGGTACACGCGCACCTAGCCTATATAGGTCACATTTACTAGGGATCCAATGTGCCATTATTTTTTTAGAACAAAACTTCAGCAGATAGGCCTGTCATGAATGGAAGCACATTTTTTTTTTTTGTTTTTTGCTGTCCCAACCTCTGTGCCACCTTAGAGGCAGTGCACCCACGCCGCTCATTCCGACACCCCGTCCACAGCCACAGCCCGGTCAGGCCCGCCGCAGCCCGGCACCGGCAATCCACAGGTAGCAGTCAATGTCAAGTCGTCAAGAGGCAACCCACCGGAGCAGACACTGCTGCCGAGTCACTTCGATGGTGTTCAGTGGCGCCTGTTCTGATCTAATATACGCAGGACACCACCTACTAAGTCCCCTACTGACGACAATAATTGCTTAGTCGCGGAGCCGGCGTGAGTGAGCTCTCCCTCCGGAGGGCGCCACCACGTCCGTCCAACGACAGCCCCCATGGACCCGCCGATACAGGTGACCCGAAGGAACCAAACCAAGACTACAGACATGGAGAGGACATCGAAAATGAGGTCACCAAGAGAGCAGGGCATGAAGGGCCACAGAATTTGAGACTTTTTTTATGCTGATCGATGAGAATGAGGATGATGAAGATGATGCTACGGATTTCCATTTCGGTCTGAGACTACATGACAGGGCTGTACTCTACGCTTCCTTTCATAATATATCCCGGCGTCAACCAGGCCCATGAGATACAGGCACCTGCAGTGTTGGTCAGGAAATTTGAGCAACACTCTCAGAAACGCATCCATTAAGTGGATGAAACTCGACTGTGTGGTCCCAGTCTTCCCAGCTGAGTCCGCAGCAAACTCAACTCTGGGTAGGAGCCGGTCGGGGCAGAAAAAACCCACATGACTCTGATGTGATTCGAACCCACGACCTCCCACCGGGAATCCACGACACTAACCACTTCGCCACGGCGGCTGGTGGAAGCACACAATATTGTATCAATGTGTAAATTCCATGAATTCTATCTTTCTGAACCGAAACCTGTAAATAACAGCATTCACTTTGACTTGGAACGAAATACATTATAACAGCATGATATTTTATGTTTGCTGTACATAACGCTATACATAACCCCACACTGAAGCATGCAGCTGTCCGCGTGATCACATATCCCTGTCATCGTGACTCAACCGGTAATCTTCTTTAGTGTGATATGATCAAACAAATGCAGACGGGAATATTATCAACGCACGTTTCAGTGAGGGGCTCGCTGAAAGCGTTCGGCTATGGAGCTGACGATCGTAAATCCGAACCACCCATGAAGACGGACTTTGTGAGTTAGAAACCCTGTCTGTCCGTCCACCCAGCAGGAATGATTCAGTTCAGGAACTGATTCTGTTCAGTGACGGTTAAGATGGCGGAAGGTGAACCTCTTGAACAGTTCACTGTCCTTACAGCCATGAGTCTATCAGGCTTCATCCTTTATCTAACAGTGCTCTTGAACCCGAGACAATAAAAACCTCCCTGACAATAATTCACTGAGGAAATTAAAGAACACGCCCACTGTTTTCACATAATAGTGACGAGGTTATGGCCCATCCGTGCTTGTCTTTTCTTCTCCCTTGCAATGAAGAGTCCATGTCCGACGTTTTCTGTCGACATCATCATCACAAGAAACTCATCAGATCTACATGCAGCACACGGCAATCAAATCAAAATGATCAAGAAAAAGGTTCATTTATACAAAATACATTGAGCAAACTTATTACTGTGGTACTGATTGACAAATATACAACATGCATTCCGCAAACTTCTAAATTATGATGCACTGACAGAAAAAGCTTTCCATAGGTGCTTTATATAAGACAAGTATGAAAAACACCTAAGATGCAGCATCACGAATTCCACAATCAATCTTCCGTGGCCTCCTTTTAGGTGTCGTTAACGTCTTCTAATCTGAACAAAAAGGGCATTGAAAATCCATATTCTGAGCATTAGAATATTTACAAGTAAGTGTAATTCATTCTATATCTGGTGACAGTCTATATATCTCACACAGTGCATTTGTTCGTTTGGCTTGCATAACTGACAGTCTATATATCTCACACAGTGCATTTGTTCGTTTGGCTTGCATAACGCTGCATATTGTAACCCCTCCTCCTGTTTTTCGACAAAAGAAATTCGTTACAGGATATATTCACTATATGATTTTCTATACAACGATTGCGTTTCAGTTCGCTGGCTTGTCCTTTTTCAAGTCTCGCTACACTCGTGTTCTTCGATACGAACAGTGCTTGAAAATTAGCACAGAAAGCGCAGGTATACAAAATATCACAGCAAACGGTTTTCCTTTTAATTGATACAAGTGCTGAAGAATTCTACCCCCAAATGGTAAGGTGAAAACCGGGCAAGACGGACAAAAAAAGCACTTTTTATCTTTATTGCAATATGCGTTAGAATTGTCAAAATGGAAACCCCGGCGTCAACTAGGCCCGAGAGCTGAAGATACCTGTAGTACTGTCAGGTAATTCATGCAGCCCTTCTAAACTTATATCAGTGAAGCAGACGTGAAATTTGATGCGAGGGATCCCAGTCTGCTCCTGCTAAGCCCACAACTCAATGCTAATTGCCATGACGCCAACTACTGTGCTACACAGGCTGATTCCCAGATGAACGTTCCCTCGCTGGACACATTTTATGGGCATCACAAGTAGATATATAACTTTGCTTTTTACGCTTTTGTGTTATATACTGCTCTTGATGTGCCCCGACCTTATCAGGGACGGGTAACGAGATCATACGGGTTTTGAGTTCTGGAAACTCCCGCGCTCCACTGACATAGTCCCCCCCCCCCCCCCCCCCCCCCCCCCCCCCCCCCCCCCCCCCCCCCCCCCCCCAAAAAAAAAAAAAAAAAAAAAAAAAAAAAATATATATATATATATAAAAAACAAAAGCAAAATCTGGAAACAAAAACATAAACAAATGACGTGATAAAATGTTATTTCACAGACAAGTGACTTTTGTAAAATGTCCTTTTGCAAAGTTTACTGTCTAATTCTCACTAGCTTTCACTCCATCTTGGAGACTTAATATAACAGTGAGTGTGAAGGAGTAAGAGAGACTTTGATCTGTGAAGGTAGATGCTGCTACTCAAACGGCAGCAAAACCAAAGGCACTCGTGCTTCCTTTCAGCTCAAGGATTTGAGAAACACAGTGTCGCTGTGCTAAAGCAAGGAAAGGTCTCTGTCTTTGAACATTTCTTAAAGTTTGTTAACCCTGGTCGCTCACTGCTGAGAAAAGTCCGACGATTCCAGAACGGAGATCAGTCTGAAAGCACCCTTCATCTTCGTGAACGCTGCAGATTACGAATTATGGTATTGTGCTGTCCCACACTGCACAATACTGCATCGCATTTATGGTAAACCGCAATCTGTCACGAGAAATTCGATCTGATATTGCAAAGTCAGACTGCATTCCACTCCCACTGCTTGTTAGCCAATGTCTCTGCGGAAATTACTTGAGGTAACGCCGCCCTACAAGTCGTGAAATTTCTTTTATAAAAAAAGAGAGAATTTCACATGTATAGGTACATAATACAACAGAAGACTTTAAGGTTTATCAACTATTTGCCATATTCAACTGCACCAAATATGACATAAATGTAGATTGAGGACATACGAACTAGGTCTAAAAACAAGTAAGTGGAAAACACTGCAAACCTGATTTTGCATGCAGTTATCACACAAAGCATAAAGACTCATCAAGGAGTAATTCTGTGGATTAAAGCATAACATAAACACATGTCAACACACGCACGCACGCACACAAGCATGCACGTGCACACACACACATACACACACAATACATCATGCTTAGCTTAGCTAAAACACCAATTCGTACATGATTCATTATCGTGCATAGAAATTGTTAAAGATATTCAAAGCCGCCCCTTACTTTTTGTGTATCTTCATTATCTTCTATGTGTGTCAGTTCTGTCAGTCTCTTCCACCACAGAGGAGTGTTATTTGTCAGTACAGTCCATTCGATAGTAGCCAGCCCAGTTCATCGTATAGTTCGTAGCTCTATCCATTTTATAGTTCACAATCAGTTTCACTCTACAGGCCTCAGACCCATTTGACAGGTCTTTGTTGATAGTTCTAAGCCCAATCCAAACAGGTCTCGACTCAGTCCAGTTAACAATTTTCTACCCAGTCCATGCTACAGATCTTGACCCAAACCATTTCTTATTACTTAACCCAATCTATTATTCAGGTATTTGCCTTATCTATTCTATAGTTCTTGGCGACATTCTGTAGGTCTTTGCAAATCTGTTCTGTAGTTTTTAGCCCAATCTGTTTTCTCAGCCTAATGCGTTTTACAGTTCTTAGTCCAACATATCATATCGTTATAAGCCCCGTCACCTCCACAGTTGTTAGCCTAACCCATTCTGCACATCTTAATCCAATTCATTCTACAGGTCTTACCCAATGTACAACATAATGCAGCCCGATCTGTTCTAGAGTTCTGTGCCAAAAATCCAATAGTCTGAGCCCAGTGCATTTCAACAGATCTTAGTACAATCCATTCTCTAGTTTTTCACCCAGTCTATGTACAGATCTTATTCCAGTCCATTCTAAAGTTCTAACTGCAATCCATATAAAATGCCATTGTACGGTTCTTTACTCAATTTATGTTCTAAGTCCAGAATACCGCATTGTCTTCCCTTTCTTTCTTTTTCCCAATTCAATTCTTACAGGTCTCAGTCCAGTCCATTACATTGTTCTTCCCCAAATTAATGTTTAGAGGTCTCAGTCCAGTCCATTACATTGTTCTTCCCCAAATTAATGTTTAGAGGTCTCAGTCCAGACCATTACATTGTTCTTCACCAAATTAATGTTTAGAGGTCTCAGTCCAGTCCATTACATTGTTCTTCACCTAATTAATGTTTAGAGGTCTCAGTCCAGTCCATTCTACACTTCTCCGCCGAGTCCATTTTACTAGTCTTAGTCCAATCCATTACAGAGCTATTTGCCTATTCAGTTCTGTTTTTCCTAGCCCAATCCACTCTGCACGTCTAAGACCGATTCCACCACGGGGTCTAACCCCAGCGTACTGCATTTTCATAGTCCCAATTGTATCATACAAAGCCCAGTCGAATCTACAGTTTTCAACCCAGCCCACGTATAGTTCTCACCAAACCCCCATTCCATCCGCCTGTTGGAGATGCCGGGTGACAGAACTGAAAGCGCCCCCTGTGGTCGGCTTGGCTGCAGTGAAATTGTAACTTAAGATATTTTGTAATTCTTTGCCAAAGTAATTCTGTGATTTTAAGTCAGATCGAATCTCCGATTCTTACCGTAACCGATTTTTTTTTTAGTTCTTTGTCCGTTCTGTTCCATAGTCCTTAGTATAATCGATTCTCACTCCTTAGTCAAATTGATTATACTAGTCCAGTCGGTTCTGTCCTCCTCAACCCAGTCGATTGCACTGCTCCTACCACAGTTCGTTCTCTGTCTGACAGTTGGTAATAATTCATTCACTGGAAGAGCAGACCCTTGCGACGGCTGCCCAGGGGACGCCCAAGCAAACATGAGCCGTGGTCCATAGACAGCTCACAGAACAATGCATGATCTGATGCATCGGGTGTCCTTGTCTTTCTCCCTTAAGCTGACTCTGGACACCACGTTCACCCCTTCATTGGACTTGGTCTCCACGGACTGCGACATGTGGCCGCTGGAAACAGTCACCCTCCAAAAAGTTGAAGCTCTTCCGCGCATCGCCAGCGTGCTTGAATGACACGGGCCTCTCTCTGTGGATGGGCTTAGGGCAGGTCTCCTCTGGCAGGGTGACAAACTGGTCGTCGGGCTCCTTAATGCGGTTGGTGAGCTTGCCCACCAGGAAGAAGGTAATCATTTTGCCCTTGCCTTTCACATCCATCTCCCACGACGCTTCAGTATATAACCGTAGTCGTAGAGATTGCTGGGGAATGGAAGGAAAATAACACTTATTTCTCACGCTCTGTTTAAACTGATCTTTATCAGACAAACCAATTAAAGTCAGACAACAATAACGATGAACTAAAGAACAACAAACTGGGCTCAGTGGAGAGGATGGAACGTACCTCAGAACTCATAACGACTTTCTGAAAGCTGATTTCAAAATTACCTGTACAATCTCAACAATTTAAGTATTTCTTCTGCAAATGAAACAAACTGCAGCGTTACCGGAACATGACGAAAAAGCGAAGTGTGAAGTAACGCATTTTTAATGCACGACACAAAACAAGACTAGAAATTTTCGGCAATATGCCTTCCTCAGCGACAAAACAAGAAAAACAGTACAGACATTAACATGCGCAATACTCCCCTTGTGAAGCCAAAATGGTGAATGAAGTTGACAGAGTGACAGTGGGAGAGAGGGTGTGAGTTGAGTTCGAGGATATGGCACGAGAAAAGAGGGTAGAGTTAATCGAGGAGGAGGAAAAGGAGAGGAGAGAGAGAGAGAGAGAGAGAGAGAGAAGAGAGAGAGAGAGAGAGAGAGAGAGAGAGAGTTAACTGTACCCATACTGTTGTACAATATTTGGCGAGTAATGCAAGGCACTAGAAAGTATGTTTTAGGAGGATAGAAAACTGATTACAGGCATAGACTTGTTTGTTTGATAGTAAGAAAGCACATCTCTGCGGGTGTACACAGTGAATATATTCGTGCATTTACAGTGTGCGCTCAAATATATCTATATATATATATATATATATATATATATATATATATATGACCACACACACACACACACACACAACACACACACACACACACACACGCCCACACACACACCACACATAGTGCAGACATACTAGAGAGTACCACGCAAACGCAGAGACACAAACTCACAATGTAAAATACACACCCACGCAAGCACACACACAAACACACACATAAAATATGAAACAATATATAACACAACACATATGGTAATGAATTTGCATATACACAAACGGTGAACACACACCACACACACACACACAACACCGCACACCGCACGCGGCGCGCGCGCGCACGCACAGAGTGTACCTATCACACAGAGCACACACATGGTGTAAAGCAGACAATTTGTAATGCAGAAACAGTGTAAAACACAGAGTGTAACGCACAACACATAAATTAATGCACACAAACAGCGTACACACACTGTTTGTAGCACACACACACACACACACACACACACACACCAACCACACACACACACACACACACTGTTACCCACACAGTTGCGGTCCACACCGACCTCTGAACGGCTTCACTGAGGTGGATCCTGCCCGGACACCATGACTTCTCCCATCCTGGAGGCCGTGTTCACCGGTGTCCCCCGAACAGACAGTAGCGCGGCATCTTCTTCCCCACCACCCCGGCCACCACCGGCCCGAATGGCAACCCCAAACCCGATCTGAAACATGGCACCCCCCTCCGGTCACAACGGTCAGACTACCACTCAAAGCCCCTCCTCGTCAACCCTTTTTCCTGCTAGCCTGTCAAACTGCAAAAGGGAGTGGGAGGGCAGGGGAGTATCTGCTTATGTTATAGGGCGGGCGCGCACAGTATTGAACATGAAAGCGAAACTAAAGTTAGTTTCAAAGTGAGGTGACTGAAGGAGGAAACGGACGCAAAATGGAGAGAGAAAAGTTATTAGTTCCGGGAAAGACAATCCAGACAAACAGATCACAGGACAACACATGATGCATTTCGACCTCTTGGTCTTCTTCAGGCAAAACAAACATCTAGGGCACTGAAAACGAAGAACCGAGACAACCACTTTATCTCTCATATTCGGCGCAAAATTGGTGTGAGGACAGTACTTCTCTCTGGTTCCCATCCGCACCTTGGAGTGTGTCTTTTTCTTCTTTTTCCGCTACTACTACTCCCACCACCACTACGCTTCTAGTACAACACACAACAACAACAACAACAACAAAACAACAACAACTCCTCTACTAACTACTACTACTACTAAACTTACTACTACTATACTACTACTACTACCTACCACCACCCCCACACCACCACCACCACCACCACCACCACCACACACCACCACCACCACCCACCTCCACTTGTATTTCCACTAATCACCCTTCATGATGAATTTATTCCTTTTGTAATGCTATTTTGTATATTTCATAGATTCATATTACTACTTTTTCACCTTCATAGTAGTAGTAGTAGTAGTAGTAGTAGTAGTAGTAGTAGTACAGCATCATCATCATATGTCATTATTATTATATCATAAGTAGTACGGTACTATTATCATCATGATTACATACTATTTTTCCTTTTTTCTTCTTTTTTCCCCTTCTTTTTCTTCCTATCATTATTATTCATACTACCATTATTATTATCATTGTTGTCAATGTTATGACCATCACTGTTTTACTATATCATTTTTGGATGAGTACAATACCATTGTCATTTATTTCTTTATCACTAAATGGAAAGTTCATGGTTGTCAGATGAAATGTTAGGAGAGTTCTTTCGTCCGAGTACAATTGTTGCCTTTCTGCCTTACACGGGCATGAAACATTCCCCGCGGACCCTCTCGCCATGCGCTGGATTATCCAGCTATGGAATTCATGCAAAACGAAGATACCAAGATCCTGTACCCTGAAGAAATTCAAATCTCAAACAAATCACTTTTGGCAGCCTTATTCAATCAATTCAAGTCAGAGCCTGCAACGATGTTTTGTTCTGAAAACCTTTATGGCACTTGCCCGCCAGCGCTCAATACCTGCAGTGGGAGACCTGTGCTGGTTGAGAGTTCACCTGAGAGGCCACTTCCCCGATGTCCATGGCAAAGTCTGCGATTCCGTTTCAGCATGGTCCTCCTGTGGCTCTGGTACCCCTGCTACCCCATGTAGGTGGCATCGCCTATCGTCTCCACCTGAGGCCCCAGAGGCACAGGTTTAGTTAAGTCTTACCACACGACCCTGTCGACGACTTTGTGTCTGCGTTCTGAGCCATCAATGTCAGTCATTATGTCAGTCATCACTCTGCCCGTGGAAACAACATTATAACCTGTTCGATGGTTATCACTTTGTCTGATCTTTTAGTTTGAAGTATCCGTGAACGATAGCGAACCAGATACAGCGTGAGAATCGAAAGACTGTGTGGCAGCAGGTATGACACCACCAAGTGTTGGTATGGTGGGTTGACTGTGAAGAGCAGAAATGTGCTTGAGAAAGTGGTGAACGTGGGAGGAAAAATCGTTGGTGAGAGACACAAAAAGTCTGAGTGAGCTATACAGGTGCCGTGTTGTTGTTTGTAAGCGAAGAACATTACGTGTGACCAGACCCCACGTTCTTGCAAATCAGTATGACCTTCTTCAGTCAGGACGAAGATATCGATCGGTTAAATGCAGAAGTGTCAGATTTAAACAAAGTTTTATTCCCCTTGTCCATTGATTTTCATGAACCGAGAAGATGTTAATTGAAATCCAAATTCCTCTATATAAATGTATGTCATATGTGCGAAAATGGGGTAATGTGGCTAATTATTGTTTATTTGCTGTGAATGTGTGTGACCACAAATTAATTTCTCAAATTGAGATAATAAAGTTTACTTGAAACTTGACTTGACTTGACTTGTGATTTCAGCGAACGCATAATACAAAGAAGCCAAGAAGTCTACTGTGCTACGGCTATCAATTATCGAACTGCAACTCGACCCTTTTCTCCGCTAGTTTTGTTCAATGTTGTCGAAATGGCGCTGAAGCTTCCGCCAAGAGACTATCCCATCGACGTCTTCATTTTTCTCAAATTTCTCCCAAACAGCAGTTTGAACGACACTCTGCTGATTCTAAGTTGAAATCATGTATGGCTATTTTTCTATCTTTCCTTGTGCCCCAGAGCCCAGTTCATCGGCATCCTTGTATCATTTGGGAAAACAAGAACAGGCTCGTGGTCATCAGAAGATTTGTGTTTGTTGTGCTATCTATTCTTAGTTTTTTTCGTTCGTGCATTTTGGACCGACTCTCTATCTCTTCCTTTATTAATGCGTTTTGTGTCTCTCTCTCTGACTCTGTCCGCTGCCCACGAAAACAACATTATCATCTGTTCCTCACTGACTTGAAATCAATCTTGTTTGAAAAGGAATGATGCACACACATCCACACCCACCCACTCACTCACACACACACACACAACACACACACACACCACACACACACACACACACACACACACACATATATATAATGGTTTGGTAAGTTGTTAACACTGAGATGTTTCAACCACGTTTTATTTATGCTGACGAAGCCTAAATAAAAGGCGAAAGCTTTTAAAGAAAACATGAAGAGTGTGTGGCTGGTGTGCCTGCGTTTATTTTTGTACTCTCTCTCTCCTCCTCTCTCTCTCTCTCTCTCTCTCCTCTCTCTCTCTCTCTATATATATATATATATTATATATATACATACTATATATGTACATAAACATACAAATATATATACATACACATACACACACATACATATATATCTATCTCTCTATATATGTATATAAATCTATCTATCTATCTATCTATCTATCTATCCATATAATATATAATATAAAGAAGAGAGCGTGGAGAGCGTGGCAGCAGAGAGCAGCAGAGAGTCTCAGAAGAGAAGCTCCCTTCAAGCAAGTGTTTTTCGGCCCTTATCTTCCGAAACTCTAGGGGGTTGGGCCACATCCGGTTCATGACTCCGGATGTCCCTCTGCTGCTCCTTTTTTTCCCCATCCATCTTGGGACGAGCCATGGCTGGGATTCGAACCCCATGCCCCTCTGGACATGCTCAGTTTCCACTTAATGACTCGCACACTAACCACTGAGCCACTGGAACACCTGATATTTGTAGGAAAGTTAAGCCTTATGAAGTTCACTTTTGTTCCTCCTTGACCAGATCCAGCTTGAACACCTCTCTGCCGCTTCTGCCATTGCTTTCAGGGCTCTGTTTTTTTTCCCTTCCCTGCAACTGAGAGCTGTTTCATGAGGCTGTATGCAGACGTCCTACACAACCCCCCCTAGCTCCAATTTCTGCAGTGAGGACTTTGGACCTGATAGCCTTCTCTCCTCAGCTGTTTGCCAGATCAGCATACTTTTCAGTCTTGTAGATTTGAGCTGCCTCCATTCTTTTCTCCATATGGCACCGTGAGCTCGATCATGATCAGCTGCTCATCCGCCCGTGCAGCAGACTCTGCCTGCATGTTCCGAGTGGCACGGTGTTTTTCTTGGCCATGATTCGCTGCCTCCTGCCTTGAAAAATGTTGTGGGTGCTGTTGAAGTCCTGATTTTCACTTTTGTGGTGTTGGTACTAGCCCAGACTGCTTGTACATTCTCTTGAGCACTTGGTTGTGCCTCCATGTGTACTTTCCTTGAGCCAGGGCTACTTTACATGAGCTTAGGACATGCTCCACTGTTTGTTTTTCCTGGCAAATGGGGGCATGAAGGATCACTGTTTTCCCCCACTTCACCAGGTTTGCATTTGAGGGCAGAAGGTCATATGCAGATCATAGAATGAAAGCTGATCCTGAGAGGGACCATGTGCCAAATGTCATTCCAAATGAGACTTCTTTGGAGTGCACTCTCCCACGTTGTCCATTGCCCTTGCTGGCTCTGCTGGACTGCTTTTTGGGGTCTTTTTGTCTCTCTTCTTTTCTCATCTCCTGAATCATCATGTCTTTTGCTTTGGCTTTTCCTTTGGCCTTTGACCACCATTCAGTTTTGGTCACCCCCAGTCCCTTGTCTGTTGGTCTGTGTCCTGTTATTTTCTCTGATCTTCCATTTTCTGCCTGTCTTCATTGGGGCTTGATGCTTCTACCACCTTGTCTCCTGAGTCCTCCAGCATGCTTTGAAGTCTGATCTTCCTTACTTTGTATATATTATATATATATATATGATATATATGTATATATCTATGGATAGATATTATATATATATATATATATCTATATATTATATTATATATATATATATATATTATATAGATGTATGTATGTATTTATGTGTATGTGTGTTCGGAAGACCAGGCCAGATTTAAACACAGTGCCAAGGACATCCACGCTGTTGGTTCGGATGAGGAATTTGCACAGGCCGTCGATGCCAGGCGCTTGAAAACTCAACCTGCCCGAGCAAACGAAACTGAAGATTGAGAGAAACCTGGATTCAAAATCGTCCAAAGACTCGATGCACTGATAGGGGGGGGGGGGGAAAGAACCCTGGAACACAACTAGCCACATATGGGGACATTGTGTATGCCACATGTAGAGACGCCTACGGAGCAAAACTACCCAAAGAGAAAACACCTCCAAAGAATCCAGACGCCAAGAAGAGATGGACAAGATCAGGGTCCAAAAGAAAAACCTCAAGAAGCAAATGAAGACCGCCTGCCAGCTGAAAACAAGGCTTGGAAAAACTGGGAAGACCTGAAAGCAAACACAGCGCCCTCAGCAAAGCAGAATCTGCGAGGAAGAGGAAGAGCAAAAAGAAGAAGACACAAGAGCGCTTCTTCAGAGACCCCTTCCAGTTTGCCAGAACACTGTTTGAGCAGCCAAAATCTGGGACATCTAAGTGTGGACAAAGAGGTTCTTGAACAGCATCTGAGGAAAAATACTCTGACTCACAGAGCAAAGCAACACTCGACATTCAAGGTTCTGGTGGGCCAACCAACCCCGAGAAACAGTTCAATGACAAGCCTCCAATGTGGCGGAAAATCAGAAGGTGGTCGACAAAGCCAGAGCCAAATCATCACCAGGGCCAAACGGAATACCTTACCAGCTATACAAGAATGTCCCAAGTGCTGGAGTGGGGCTCCACCAGGCTGCTGCGATCAGCTTGGAGAAATCAGAAGATCAGCGGCCAGTGATGACGGCAGAGATGGTGTGTACATCCCCAAAGAGCAAAACTCAAGTGACATCAGCCAGTTCAGGCCCAATATCACTACTGAACGTCGAAGGGAAAATCTTCTTCTCTGTCAATGGCAGCAAGGCTGACCAAGTACCTCATGGAAAACACAGTACTTGGATGTGTCAGTCCAGAAAGGTGGCATCCCAGGCGTGGCTGGCTGTTGTAGAACCCACCACAATGATCTGGGACGCATCCAAAGAGCAAACACAGAAAAGAGAGACCTGGACGTAGTGTGGCTTGATCTGGC
>JADBJO010017514.1:25000-37493 GCA_016801955.1 Conus betulinus | reverse complement strand
TGCAGCCCTCCTCGTCAAGCTTCAGTTCTGAGACACAACCACGGATCAATGAACAGAAACATAATATTGATGTTATCAAGTAATTTAAACACATGAAGAATATGGATGGATCAACACATGAAGTGTCCACAAGATGGGTCGGCATTTACCGTTAGTTACATTCACTGCCATCGAAGTAGACAGAGTTAAAAGGAAGAGCTCTTCCAAGAGAGGATTCATACACTCCCATGACAAGATACAGTGTATGATAGATGGTCAGCAAAAGCAGTGTATATTTGTCCTCATAACCAGTATGGACAAGTCGATGCCATGTTCTTACTTTTACCATTGCAGGCTGCTACAGGTTTACCTCCAAGACGTATTGTCACCGACGGAACAGAGATCAAGAAAGTGGCAGTATTGTGAGCAGCAAGGAACCCTGAACCAGGAGTAATACTGCAAATTGCAAAGGTCAACACAGACTTTGGCAGCCTTGGAAAGCAACTACGACCAATACTGCCTTTGGTAGCATATGAAATCAAACTATGGTGCATGCTGCTATGTACACACTCCATTGTATTGCTGTGAGACGTAAACCACTGCAGATGATATATCCAACAAGCTACAACAACCTCATAGCATACATGCGCACAAAATCACTGACATGAATTTGTCAGGGACAGTCCAACCTTCATGTTCTGAAAAACAAATGAAACAGAGCGCAAGATGGGCCCACACGCAACCGTTATCAAGATATTATATAAAGTGAAGAGCAAAATGGCGTATCAAGACTAGTATGGCTCTTTAAAAGGTCATCCAGGCCTGAGGTTTTAAACGCTTACTTCAGATTAACAAACAATATGTGTTGTGTTTTTGGTGCTCGTTTCTTCCCTGCTCTTGCAGGAGGAGGGTGCCAAAGAAAATATTAAGAGCGTTTTTGCTAATGAAAACCAACCCCGAGAATCAGGAACATTGTTGTAGGCCATGCGGGTGATAATACTGCTCCGGATGACTCAAACACTTTTGATGCCATAGTCAGACAGGTCCCAAGTTATTGTATTGATAGTATATATCTATGCTCTCAAATTCTATCAAATCCCATGCTCTCTGTACCTTAGTGTGGTTGTATCCAAATTCCCAGCAAAGTGTCGACTGGATGGGATATATCATCCCGCTTCTGCACTTCGTCTGCAGTTGATCGACTATTACTCATTTCAAAGTTCTACGTCAAATGGGGATTATATAGTATTATGTGTAATGGACATTGGTTATCTTGAAATGGTTGCTATGTCTGCACTGGTAATGTATTATCAAATGTCATGCTATTTGCATATCTCGTGCTGCATGCATATTATGACAATGTTTGTCACCTTTCAGGTTTTTCTGTATTTCGTCCATTTCTAATGCATACAGACCTATAAACAACGAGACTTAAGGGCTTATAACTACGTAATGTAATGCTGCGTGTGCACTAGGTCGAAAGTTATAAAAAGTAATAATTAAGTGAGCGTAATTCAAATACCATGAAATACTATGTTGCAATGCTTGCTCGATAAGCTATTGTAATATACTGTTCTTCTACATGTACTGGGTCGATATTATCGAATGCTATGTAAAAAAAATACTCACTGCAAACGCCATCAGAATCTGCATGGTGGGTCGATTTGCACTCTGCAACAGAGAGACATTGCCAGAGTGTAACTGCAGGACTTTTCTGTTTGTTTTTCGTTGTGCCAATTAACAATTTAGATCATCCCTCTAAATCTTTAAGTTACAAATGTTTCTATTTGACACACAGGTACTCGCTCCTAAACACACACACACACACACACACACACACACACACACACACACACACACACACACACACACACACTCGCTTAAAGTGAATATTATTCTTCTCTAGTTTAATCTTCCCCCTCAGCATTAACACACACACACACACACACACACACACACACACACACACACACACACACACACACAAGCACGCACGCACGACGCACGCACGCACGCACTCACGCACGCACACACACACACACACACACACACACACACACACACACACACACACACACACACACACACACACACACACAATGCGCGTAAGTGCATGTGTGCACATGTACATATTCAGTACACACAGATAGAGAGACAGACAAACACACACACACACACACACACACACACACACACACACACACACACACACACACACACATATATATATATATATATATATATATATATATATATATATATATATATATATATATATAGATATATATAGATAGATAGATAGATAAGTGAAAGTGAAGTTTAAATGCCCTGAATAGTATCAAAAGTGGCAAAGCACCAGGTCCGGATGGTCTATCTTCAGACTTTTTCCGTCATGCTACTGACATCCATGCGAAAATTTTGTTGCCTCTGTTTAACAAAGTTTTTACAACTGGGATTTACCCGAATGTTGGTCTAAGGCGGTAATCTTTCCATTGCACAAGAAAGGTAGCACTGAACAAGTTGAGAATTACAGGGGCATTTCACTTTTAAACATTATCGGTAAATTATATAGTACAATATTGAATGAAAGGTTAACAAAATTCTGCAGTCAAGCAGATTTGATCCCGGAAGCCCAGGCAGGTTTTCGTAAAGGTTATAGTACAATTGACAACATTTTCTCTCCGCAATCTCTCATACAAAAATATCTCACAAGGAAAGGTAGCCGTTTCTATACTCTTTTTGTTGACTTTTCAAGGCGTTTGACTGTGTTGATAGAATGAAGTTGTTGTATTTACTGTTGCAAAGGGTATCCATGGTAAACTTTTCTTATCATTACAAAGCATGTACAAAAGTGTAAAAGCAGCTGTGAAAATTGGAACAAATATAACAGAGTATTTTGATTGTATTTCTGGTGTTAGACAAGGATGCATTTTGAGTCCCATGTTATTTTCAATTTTTCTTTCAGAATTGGAACAAGAACTTAATAGTTTTGGTACTAAAGGAATAGACGTGTTTGCTCATCCATTTGATATATTCTTACTAATGTATGCAGACGACATTGCTCTTGTCTCAGATTCAGTGGCAGATTTACAGAAGAAGAGAAATTGTTTAGAACATTATTGTAAAAAATGGGGTCTCATGGTCAATATGGACAAAACTTAAGTGATAGTATTCAAAAAACGGTGGTTTTGTTAAAAATTGTGAGAAATGATACTATACAGGAAAAGAGATAATTGTAGAATCTAGTTATAATTACTTAGGAGTTATTTTGGTTCAACTCTTAACTGGTCAAAATGTGTTGAAAATTTATCAGGAAAAGCACGGAGAGCTGTTGCAGGGATTAAAAGACTATACTTTAGCCTACAATGTATCCCTGCCTCTACAGTTTTTAATATCTTTGATGCAAAAGTTAAACCCATTCTCTTGTATGGATCTGAAGTCTGGGGCTATCAGCAGTATGATGATGTTGAAAGGGTTCAGGTCAAGATCTGCAAAATGATCCTAGGGGTTGGTAGGGATCTAAAGAATGATATAGCTCTGGGTGAATGTGGTAGATTTCCGATTTACATTGATGCTTTCATTCGATTAATTAAATATTGGATCAAATTGATTGACATGCCTCACCATAGGTACCCAAAACAATGTTATATGATGCTACATGCTCATGATACTTCAGGCAGAACGAACTGGGCAACTCACATTCGAAAACTTTTATGTGCCCATGGTTTTGGGTATGTTTGGGCAATGCAGAATTGTGGAGATATTTTGTCATTCCTAAATTTATTTAAGATGCGATTACATGATATTCATAATCAGAAATGGCACGATTCCCTCACAAATCAGCCTGAATATTTAGACTACCATCCAAACATATGCAGTGCAAGTTACATAGATGAAATGAAATCAAGTGAACTTCGTAGAGTTGTTTGTTTGCTACAAACAAGCAAAATACCTTAAACGGGGTGTCTCGTTATGGGAACCCAACGTCCAACCCTTTCTGTTTGCAATGTGATGGTCAGCATATTGAAAATATTTTTCATTTTGTGTTTGTATGCCCGAAATACTCCACCCTTCGCAGAAAGTTTATTCTTTGTATTATTATAGATTTCCGACAATCGTCAAACTTCGACTACTTTGTACGACCACCAATGGAAACCTTATCTACAAAATTGGGTTATATCTTACTAAATGTCTATACTTAAGAAATAGCAATGTTCACCTCTCATCTATTAACTAATTTTGATAAAATATTCTGTTGTTCATATGGACCAAAAGGCCTGCAAAAACTGAATAAAATTATTGTTATTGTTATTGCACGCACGCACGCAAGCACGCACGCACGCACGCACACACACACACACACACACACACACACACACACACACACACACACACACTTCATGTAAGGTCAATGACCTCTTTGATCCACGGAATTAAACTTAATGGTTTTAAAACAACATTTACAAATGACATAAAATAAAGCTGTGGCGAAAAAGATATCAAATATGCAGAAAGTACTAAGATGTGAACCGTTTTTTTTTTTTTTTTTGTTTTGTTTGTTTGTTTGTTTGTTTGTTTTTTGTTTTTTTTTTTTTTAAAAGACTTTACTTGCTTTAGCTGAATCTTCCCTGGATGAAATTTTAAGCAAGTCCTCAATAATATGTGACAATGGCATTGACTCGGGGTCCGATTTTTACATACCTGTAAAGAGACGCAGATGATGTATCTTTATTGGATGCTACTTGGTTGGTAATTTGTAAGTGCTGCTGCGTTCTTCTATTTTGTGTGTCTAGACCACATAACGTGAATAGACATTAAATTGAAGACTACGCGCTCACACACACACACACACACACACACACACACACACACACACACACACACACACACACACTCACACACGAGCGCATACACTCGTCCTCGCACGCGCACGCGCACAAGCACACACACACACACACACACACACACACACACACACACACACACACACACACACACACACACAGAGCTTTCATTCATCAGTTTACTACCTGTGACACGTCTGTCGAGTTACGTATCATTCTAGTACGTAATTTGTTTTTATATTACATCATATTGAAATATTTACGTCTCTTCCCTCACTACCTTACCTGCTGGCACTCAGGGAGGATGTCATTTGCTGACGAAGGCAAATAAAGCCGAAAATTTCATTTACAACCACGACAGCTTGTTGTCCTTGTTTCTTTTTTTTCTTTTGGATATATATATATATATATATATATATATATATATATATATATATATATGTGTGTGTGTGTGTGTGTGTGTGTGTGTGTGTGTGTGTGTGTGTGTGTGTGTGTGTGTGTGTATCCGCGCGAGCGAGCGCGCGCACACACACACACACACACACACACACACACACACACACACACACACACACACACACACACACACACACACACACACACACACACACACACACACATAACTATTTGAAGATACACTCCTTTTCCTTCTCTTTCTCTCTGATCTCTCTTATCTTCAACATAAGGCGTTGTAATGAACATATTACGTTCTTGGGACAGAAACACAACTCACCGCATTCAGTTTTGGCAGTGTTAGCCTGATAACCATCGGCATCTGTACAACCACACGCCAACGGACTCCCAGTACACTCTACACCGTTGTCTCCCGTACAGTCGGAAGCTGTGCTGCAGCCCTCCTCGTCAAGCTTTAGTTCTGAAACACAACCACCAGTCAATGAACATAAAAAATAACAAGTAATCAGAGGAAGAACATGGATGGATCAAGTCATGAAGTGACTACAAGGGGTGGACATTTACCGTTAGTTCTATTCACAGCCATCAAAGTAGATAGGGTGAAAGAGAAGAGCTCTCCAAGAGAGGAAAGCATACACTTCCATGACAAGATCCAGTGCAAGATGACAATGTCCTCTGAAGGGTGGTGATGATTGTCCTCATAATCAGTACGGACAAGTCAAGGCCACGTCCTTACTTTTACCATTGCAGGCTGCTACAGTTTGGCCTCCAAGACATACTGTCACCAATGGAACACAGATGAAGAAAGTGGCAGTACTGAGAGCAGCAAGGAACTTTACACCAAGAGATAATGCTGGAAATCGTAAGGGACAACATGGACTTCGGCAGCCTTGGCAGGGAACTATGACCAATACTGCTTTTAGTCGCATTTAAAATAAAACTATGAGGCATTTTTTCTTCAGACTCTAGAACCAAATTTTTATGTGTACGCATTTGATTCTTGTACTCCATCGTATTGCTGTGAGAATTAAAGCACCTCAGATGATATAGCATATATATACGCATATACACATATATACACATAAGTTCTGCAACATCAATTTGCCAGACATAGTCCAAACTTCATGTTCTAAAAACAGATGAAACACAGACGCAAGATGGGTCACCACACAACCATTATTAAAGGATTATATAATGTGATAAGTCTCCATGATTCTTCAAAAGGTCATCGAGATCTGAGGTTTCAAACACTTTCTTCAGATCAACAAACAATATGTGGAGTTTTTTCGGCGCTCATCTGCGCTCTCCTCTGACCAAATTACCAAAATTAAACTACACTAATAGTGTCTCTGCTGGTGAACACCGCTGAGAATCAGGGACATTGTTGTCAGCCATGTGGGTGATAATTCTGCCCAGAATGACTGTAAAAAACCTTTGATGCCATAGACAGAAGCAGGTCCCAAGTTACTGCATCAATATTATACATCTATGAAATCAAGTAATATCAACTCCCATGCTCTCTGTACCTTCGTGTGGTTGTATTCAAATTCCAAGCCAAGTGTCCACCGGGTTGATCATTATCACTTGTTGGGCTCTGTCTGCTGTGGATCGACTGTTAATCATTTTAAAGTTCTATGTCAAATGGGTGGATTATACTGTGATATGTGTAATGGACATTGGTTATCTTCAAATAGATGCTCTGTCTGCACTGGTAGTTTATTATCATATGTCATGCTATTTGCATATGTCATGCTGTATGCATATTATGTCGATTATTGTCACATTTCATATTATTCTGTGTTTAATCCTTTTTAATGATACAGACCTATGTACAATAAGCGTTATGGACTTGCAATTATGCAATGTAATTTTGCGTGCACACTGGGTGGAAAGTTATCAAAAGCAATGTTTCACTGTGCGTAATTCAAATCTTCTTCTTCTTCGTTCACTCAGACAGGAACTCCAGAGGCACTGTGTCGAAGGCTGCTGTATGCGGAGGCCCTCCAGGGATCCATAAAGCTTTTCCCTCATCGGTGTGTTGGCAGGCCAGGTCTCTGCCCTCAGCTTTTCATGTGTGGGACAGTCCTGCAGGAAGTGTTCCACTGTCGTTGGGGCTGTACGGCATGGGCAAACTGAAAACTCGCCAATGTGGAATTTTGTGAACATGTGATGTCTCAGTCTGGAGTGCCCTGTCCTCAGTCTCACAATGCTCACTTGGTCTGATCCGGGCAGCAAGTAGTTTGCATCCCTCTTGTTGAAGTCTTTTGCTTCTCCTTGATAATGCTTTTGATTTCTTCAAAGAAGACTTCCTGCTCCAGTTGGGGCTGCTGTCCTCCTTCCTATGGCAACTGATCAGCATTCTCATTGCCATATATATTGCAGTGTGAGAGTATCCACTGGATAATTCACATATTATGAAATACGACGCTGCAATGCTTGCTTGATAAGCTATTATTAAATACAGTGCTTCCATGTGTACTGGATCAAGATTACTGAATGCAAATGAATAAGAAAATACTCACTACAAACACCGTCAGAATCTGCATGGTGCGTAGATTTGCACTCTGCAACAGAGAGACATTGCCACAGTGTAATTGCAGGACCTTTTCTTCTATCCAGTTTTCTTTCTGTCAATGAACAATTTATACCATTCTATTTTTTTTTTCAGTACGCCTATTTGTATTTTACACATATGCACATATGTCACAGACACTAATGCACACGTGCATATTGTTCTGCTCTACTGTTATCTTCGCCTCCCTCCCCCTCAACACACACACACACACACACACACACACACACACACACACACACACACACACACACACACACACACAACAACTACACAGAAATATTTACTCTCCCTTTCTGTCTCTTTCCCTCAGCTCCCTGTCATCTTCAACAGAAGGCGTTGCTATCAAATTTAAGTTCTTAGGACAGAAACACGACTCACCGCATTCAGTTTTGGCAGTGTTAGCCTGATAACCATCGGCATCTGTACAACCACATGCCAAAGGACTCCCAGTACACTCTACACCGTTGTCTCCCGTACAGTCAGCAGCTGTGCTGCAGCCCTCCTCGTCAAGCTTCAGTTCTGAGACACAACCACCGGTCAATGAATATAACACATCAAGTAATGAACACATGGAGAACATGGATGGATCAAGTCATGAAGTGACTACAAGATGGGTCGGCATTCGCTGTTAGCTACATTCACAGCCATTGAAGTGGATAGGGCGAAGGGAAGAGCTCTTCATAGAAAAGGTTCATTCACTTCCATCACAAGTTCCAGTGTATGACAACCTGGTCCGCTAAAGCGTGGTGATATGTGTCCCCATAATCAGTATGGACCAGTCGAGGCCATGTTCTAGCCTTTACCATTGCAAACCGCTACAGGTTTACCTCCAAGACATGCTGTCACCAGAAGAACAGACTTCAAGACCGTGGCAGCATTGTGAGCAGCAAGCAGTCCTGTACCGAGAGGTAACACTGCAGATCGTAAAGAGCAACACTGTCTTTGGCAACCTTGGAAAAAAAAAACGGGAATATTACTTCATAAGACTGTACAATCTAACCGCTATGTACACGCCTGTGATTCTGAGTACAGCCTGTATTGCTGTTAGATGTTAACCACCGTAGATGATATGTGCAGGAGCAACAACAACCTTATAGAACACATGTACAGAAGATTTGCATGTACAGATCAATTTGCCAGACAGTGTCCAGCCTTCATGTTCTGTAACGAGATGAAACAGAGACGCAAGATGGGTCACCCCACAGCCGTATTTCACTCCACGTTTCAATGGGAATGGTTCTGATAGCACCCACTTCTCTGGTGTTTTGGGCTGCACGCCATTCTTTCGGGAATATACAAAGTGGTGAGCGCAAGGGCGTATCACGACTAAAATGATTATTCAAAAGGCTACGCAAATCCGAGGTTTTGAATACCTTCTTCAAAACAACAAACAACATGTAGAGTATCTGGTGGTTTCCTCTGTTCTCCTAGAGATGGAGGATACCAAAGAATACATTAAAGGTGTTTCTGCTGGTGAAAACCAGCCCTGAGAATCAGGGACATTGTTCTCAGCCATGTGGGTGATAATACTGCTCCGGATGACTCAAACACTTTTGATGCCATAGACAGGAAGCGGGTTCCAAATTACTGTATTGATATTATATATCTATGATGTTAAGTAATACTAAATCCCATGCTCTCTGTACCTTTGTGTGGTTGTATTCAAATTCCAAGCTAAGTGTCCATTGGGCAGATTATTATCCGGATTTGAGGTCTATCTGCACTTGATCGACTGCTACTCATTTCAAAGTTCTAGATCAAATGGGTGGATTTTATCACGATTTGTGTAGTGGACATCGGTTATCTTCAAATGGATACTCTGTCTGCACTGGAAATTTATTATCACATGTCATGCTACGTGCATATGTCATTTCATGTGTTTCTGTGTTTGGTCAATTTTTAATGGATACAGACCTATATGCGATGAACTTTATGGACTTATGATTATGCAATATAATCCTGAATGTGCACTGGATTGAAAGTTATCAAAAGCAATGTTTCAGTGTGCATATTTTAGATATTATGAAATACTATGCTGCGTTGCTTGCTGATATCTGTTATTAATGGTAGAGCTTCTATATGTTCTGGGTCATAATCAAATGCCATTAAAAAATACTCACTGCAAACGCCGTCAGAATCTGCATGGTGGGTCGATTTACACTCTGCAACAGAGAGGCATTGCCAAAGTCTGAAACTGTAGGACTCTTTTTTCTATCTACTTTCTTTCTGTCAATGAACAATTTATACCACTCTTGTAGTTACAACTGATTGTATTAAACACAGGTGTACATACTCATATTCACACACCTATTGAAGAGCATAATATTCTGTCCAGTTCTATTTTCGCCTAAACCCTACCCCCACTTCACACAAACACTGACACTGAAAAACGGCTAAGAGCAAGTGTGGACATACTCTATACATAAATACATTGTTATATACACACATACACACATACATACAGACTTACATGCAGACAGACACGCACAAAGGCACCCACACATACACATGTACACACACAAACACACATACAACTCTACACACATATTTTTTTTTTACATTCTATTTTTCTCACTTTTTCTTTCTTTGTCTCCTCCCTCTCTCTCTTCATCGTAAGGCAGTTGATATTAATATGTCAAGTTCTTGGGACAGAAACACAACTCACCACATTCAGTTTTGGCAGTATTAGCCTGATAACCATCAGCATCTGTACAACCACACGCCAAAGGACTCCCAGTACACTCTACACCGTTGTCTCCCGCACAGTCGGCAGCTGTGCTGCAGCCCTCCTCGTCAAGCTTCAGCTTCAGTTCTGAGACACAACCACCAGTCAGTGACTATAAACACATGAAATAAATGACCACATGAAGAACATGGATGGAGCAAAAATGAAGTGAATACAAGATGGTTCGATAGTCACTGTTGATTACATTGACAGCCACTTAAGGAGATAGGCCAATGGCAACAGCTCTTCCAGTCGAAGGAGAACATAAGACCAATCAAACGCCACAGTGCCACTGCCAGAGCAACAAGACATTAAAATGGATATGGAAAATGACTTTGTATGGTGGGCTAGCAATGGGTTTCAGACCCTCAATTTCTAGGGCATACTCAATGCTCTTGGAGGGGTCAGGTAAACTGGCATTCACACTCTCCACGCAGTGGATAATTGACAGGTTCTGTGTACATTTTTAAATGACTGCATTGAACAACATAGACAAACGAATCGCAAACGAAACACGACGCGTTTGAACCTCTTAGGGTTTCTTCAGCAACACCCAGGACAACGACAATGAACGAGCAATCACTTACCTTTTCGTCAAATTCATCGCAAGAAAGGCTTTCTTGCGATGAATTTGACGAAAAAGAAGTGATGATTGCGCGTTCATTTTCGTTGTCCTAAGTGTTGTTTATCCTTGCATGAAGAGACCTAAGAGGTCGATACGCGTCGTGTTTTGTCGTGTGATTCGTTTGTCCATGTTGTTTGGCAGAGTCCTTTGAATACTACTTTAAAATGTCTATAGATGTTCACCTGCAGTCACCTCACTTTGCAACTAGAATCTCTGTAATCATGGATTGCTGTCCCCGCCAGAAAGTAGCATGCTATTCTTAGTTCTGTGCTTCATCATTGTTAACATAAACGATATTAGTGTATGTAGATGGTGACTGAGGTAGTAAAGGATTATATTAACAGTCACTGGGGGAAACAGCAAAAGCAAGAGCACTTCCAAAGAATTGGTATACAGGAACATTGGAGATGCTCTAGCTGTTGTATAGTCGTCAGAAGGTGGTCCAGGTCTTACAGCTGTACAGGAGGGCACTCAGGACTACTGGTCAGTCGGCGGCAGCTTTTGTGAGGGAAGCCTAATGCCATGATCGTATCAGTTTCTTTGCAAGTCTGCCGGAAGCAATGCTGGAATTGGCGAGCTGCAGTGTCTGTCTCTCTGCAGACATTCATTGCTGCTCACAGTGCCACCAGTCTCGACGTCTGTGTCGGGTGGAGCGCTGTGGTGTGTGATGGTGGAACATGGCCTTGGTCCTACCCAGACTAAACGTGACAGCATAATGTCTGAAGGATGTTGCAAATGAGTAAACACTAAATGTCTTCACGCAAGTGTGCAGCGAGAGTCCAATCATCCAATAAAAACGAATGGCTTTAAAACACGGCAAAACGAAACAAAATCCATCTGTATAAAACTGGAAATGCACCCTCTTCGCCAAAGTCTCCACAAGCGTCCATGAGTATTTATGCAAACAAGAAGAGACTGTAGGCCAGGTCAGAGCTTTGTTTTATTTACTTTCTTTCATCGATGCACGGGGCTAATGAACCACAATTCTTCTGGCTATGTCATTAAAGAAAACAAGAGAAAGCAACGAGTCTCTCTCTGATTTATCAAGACTTGACACCACATTTGTATCTGTGCTGCCTACACTGCAAATCGTTGTGAGGAGCGGGACGTTGGTTTACATTGATAGACACTCATTGCCTGAAAATGGGCTTTGACACAGAGAAACATTGTCGCGGTACTGGCGACAAGAAACAGCACTGGCAATTGGTGTGTGTGTGTGTGTGTGTGTGTGTGTGTGTGTGTGTGTGTGTGTGTGTGTGTGTGTGTGTGTGTGTGTGTGTGTGTGTGTCTGTGTGTGTGAAGCAGATACACGTTTCAGGAGGGCTGGGTCA
>JADBJO010017514.1:17500-22500 GCA_016801955.1 Conus betulinus | reverse complement strand
ATATATATATATATATATATATATATATATATATATATATATATATAAAACAAAGTTTGCTGTTATGTCTTAGATTGAAAAAAAATAGTGGGAGATAAGCTTTCATATCTGCAGTGGTAGATATTTCTGTCTAAATAACATTAAGTGCTTGAGTGGTGAATGGGGAATAATAAATGCTCAAAAAGAGCCTTCAGCAAGCTTGCAATCTCCGAGAGGGAGACCCTCTCCAAAAGGGAGAAAACTCACTAACATATCATTACTCCTGGTCAGATACCGGTATCTCGAAACTCGTGTGTGTGTGTGTGTGTGTGTGTGTGTGTGTGTGTGTGTGTGTGTGTGTGTGTGTGTGTGTGTGTGTTTGCACGCGCCCGAGCGTGAGTGTGCACGCAAGTGTGTGTGTGTTTGCATCTATATCCACATGTGCCTATGTGCCTCTCTGTCTATATTAGATATGACGAATATCTAATTCACCCGGTTTTTGTATGTAGTTGAATAGAACACATGCAATATTTGTCGATATATAAGGAATAAAAATGAACACGTTACAAAACATCTCGTCAAGCTGGATTAGCATCCACATTTTATGGGTTCATCCTTGAGCGCCAGGCCATGTTTTCTATACATTTTCCTTCACATTGATCCAGTGTTTCCGTGTAATCTTGTTGACAGACAAACCAACAGATGCTGAAGCAGTCTGCAAGGGGTAGACGCCAGAGAGTTAAGCGTGCCACAGGTTTTGCCTCCACGGGTTTCGCATATAATTTGTTCTGCACAACTAGTCTCTCTCTTTTGACGACGTCTCCACAGGACCGTTTCACCTTTGCATCATACTTTTTCACTTATGCACTTTTGCTGATTTCGTCAACAGCTGAGACGATCAGCCCCTCACAACGGCATTTAACAACTACTACTACGTTGCGACATGGCTGGACAACTTCGATGGCAGATCCACCATGTCTACTTTGGAATCACTTCGAGAATATGCCAAACGAGGGCTTTAGAACAAACAACGCATTAACATCTTCGCACGTAAATCTACAGCGAGTTGTGGGATCAACACGTCCAAACATTTCAAAGTAGTCAGTGGCTTAAGAAAGGAAAATACTCGCGAGCTGAGAATAAAGTGTGAAAGTTGCCAATGGTCCAGAAAACACCAAAGCACCCTGATGATCCATTCGTAGACGAAACTAACGCCTGGGAAGGACATAAGCTGCCTTTGGTCATAGGCAAGATAAAGAATACTGGATTCAGGTTGATATGCAGTTCACACTTAGTGTGCACATGAGAGAGAGAGAGAGAGAGAGAGAGAGAGAGAAAGGAGTGGAGAGAGAGAGGGACAGGGGGGGGGGGGGGGGGGGGGGGGACAAAGGCTTATCCTTAAAAACAATATTTCAAAAATATGCAGTAGGTGTTGATGTCATGAATAAGCTCAATCAAATTACAGATTTGGAGATTCAAACTACCTTAGTCTGGTACACAGGCTGTGGGTGAAATAAACGTACTTGACAAGTCTGTGGGCGAACTACGCACAGGCAAATGACACGAAGGCGGACCGTGGCGCACAAAAAAAAAAAAAAAAAAATGAGTTATCTTTCCTGACCGTACGCTGCCCTAAGCACTAAAAGCTGCTGTAACTACCGAGATCCTCGGAGTAGTGTACAAAGTAACCGGAATGGGCACGCTTTCCTCCTAACTTTTTTTTTTTTTTGAGTCCACAGCATGATGGAGAACTGTGTTCACTTATTCAAAGTGGCACAGAACAGAAAAGCAAAGACAGAGCACACACTGCGTCAAGACAGATTCTTTCTTTTAATATAAGTAGCTTGGATAGTATACTAATTAAGATGCGAGTAAGAAACCCAGCAAGGATTGATTCATTCGTCATTATAAATCAGCATCAAAACGCTAATGTTCACTTCAAAACTATCATTTTCACTGTTTTTGGCACTGTGTAAACCATCGAATGATAAATCGAAAGAAAGAAACTTTTTTTGGAAATGTTAATAGCTTCCAGCTTTCAGACTTTCTGCAAAACTGACCTTCTGTGATGGACAGACGTCGCAATGATGCCATGAGTCACAGTGCCTTGTTTTCATCAGTAATAACTAGTATTTTCATGGCTGTTGTCTTTATCATCAGCTTTAAGTTCAAGAAAACAGGTAATTATGAAACGTCTGCATCAGTGACAATTACTGTTCACATCAACAATAATAACCGCAGTTTTGTTGAAGATCACAGTAATCACAAAGGGAATTGTCACTACTGAGACAGGTTCAAACAAGTGAGTTAAAACATGCGTTCTTTACTTACCACATTTGGAGTTCTGCGCAAAATAGCCATAGTTGCACTTGCATTTCTTGTGTCGTCGGCGTTAGAGGTGTCACAATAGAGGCTGAGGTCGTCGCATGAGTCCCCAGCTGCACAGGCCTCGTTATAGCCACCTTCGCCCTGCCCACCTGAAAGTACTTCATGCATTTATTGTTCAGCCCTCAACACGTGTCACAACTAAGAATTCTCTGCCTCTAGAATGTCTATTTGAGAATACATATTTTTGCCCCATTTTGCTGCCTGCAACAGTTGTCATAGCTGAAAAGAGTGGTTTCTGAGCCTTCAGTATCTGTGGGCATTGTGAAATATCAGTTTCTGCCAGCTGTACACAGTCGTGTCAATACCGAACACCGTTATCTTCTATCCCTCAACAGTTTCAATACTAAGCATTTTCTTTCTGTTTCCCCGACGTACTTCAGCACAGAGCACGTTTAAGTCTGCCACTTCAACAGCTTTCAGTACTGACACCAGGAGCGCAGACATAACCAGCCGTGTCTCCCTGATGAGCCCGATCCAGCGGACGCAAGGCCTAGGAGCAGGCGACACAAATAGATCTGCCTTCGAGAGGGATTACGATGGTTCCCTCAGGCAACTAATGAAGGGTTTCTCATATTTATTATATATTCCCCCTAGTGTCTTCATCTTCATTTTTTTTTTCTAAAAGTTCAAATCTTTGCCAGTCATTACTATAATGACTGAAGAATTGTTAGCCTGCACTTGTTTTCCCTCACTACTTAATTGTTCAGCATATGTAATTGCTAGCCTGCACTTGTTTTCCCTCACTACTGAGAGAGAGACAATGACAATGACAATGACAAATGTTTAATTGAACTAGGTCACATGCCCGTGTCAGTGGGAACAGAGGGAGGGGGTAAAACACAAAATGAAATTGATCGCAACTGAAATAAGAAGGGAAAGAAATCAATACATCGTCAAATACAGTATATACATAAGCGCATAAAGCTAAAGAATAAATCTTGCAAGCATAATCAACATTCATGTTCGCTTACTCTCTCTCTCTCTCTCTCTCTCTCTCTCTCTCTCTCTCTCTCTCTCTCTCTCTCACTTTATCCCTCGCACACACACACACACACACACACACACACACACACACACACACACACACCGCGATCATATGCAATCGTATGATATTGTTAAGGCAACTTTGACGGTACAATGCAGGAACAATGGTTCTAAATCATATTAGTCTTTCCACATTTGCTGTCAAAAGCTTTCGTTATGAATGTAGCCACAGCATTACAGATTTTTTCCACTGGCGAGCAGTAACGACATCTTAAAAGCTGATGGTCGTCTATAAAACTTGAAAGGTATGTAACGGTCGCGAATAACTTTGTATTTAGGACATACTATCAAAAAAATATATTCAGATTCCAACTCACACGGCAGAACGCACAGCACAGTGCTTCACGGGGGACACGGGAATACCGCGCAGTTTGTGTGTGTTCAAACAGGATACACCAAGTCTGAACCGTATCAAGTTTTTACGACTGCTCATGTTGTTTACAGTGAATAGGTAATTTGGAATTTCCCAAAACTGCTTAAAAGTAAAAGAAAAATCGGTCCTTAGATTCTATGTGGCTATACCATTCTTGTAAATGACAATCGATTAGCCGACTTTTGAATTTTGAAAGGAAAACTTTAACATTGGGAACTCCTTCATTTTCCCATACATATCCAAAACCGTAACGATTTAATACGAGGCAGACTGATGTAACCCCAGTTGTTGCTTTACACCCGCAATGTAAATCATATAACATCTTATATGCTTTTTTTTGGAAGACGATTGCCAGGCATATTAATGATATGTATCCAATACTTTACGCATTTAGTATAAATGTTTATATAAATTGGAAACCTGCCAGTTTTTTTTCCATAAACCAAGGCATTAGGCGTTTTTATAGAAAAACATTCAAGAATCTCTCTTGAGTGCAAACAAAAATGTGTATTTTTTCTATAGCCGAGAGGTTTGCAGTTAAGCCCCATACTTTTGCGCCATAAGTAAGGGTTGGCTGGATCTGACAATCAAAAAGTTTGAAGAATAATTTTGGGGACACACTCTGATATTTCCACAGAAATTTCAAAATAATAATGACCTGATGTTTTGCCCTAGATGCTAAATCCTCAAGGCAGTGAGAAAAAGTAAGGAGAATATAACACCTACATATTTATATTAATTAACAGTCTCTAGTTGCATATTGTCGTAAGTCCATTTTTCTTTTGAAGCAATATAACCGCCATTTCTAAACACAATAACTTTTGATTTTTCCAGATTCACTATTAAATCAAGTTTCTTTGCTGTTTTACTCAAAACGTTCAGCTGTGTCTGAAGACCTATGACAGTGAACGCAACAAGCGCCACATCGTCAGCGAACAGCAGAATGGATAGCTCTCTATGAAGTCAGGAGATAAAGGAATACCATGCTTACCATGCTCTGTAATTTCTTCAGCAAGTTCATTAATAAATAAAGAAAATAAAACCGGGCTACATATTTCTCCTTGCTTGAGGCCTCTGGGACACATAAAAGTATCAGTTAAGTCTCCCGTACTTTAACCCTAGCCGTAACAACGGTATACATACTTTTAATTGCATTGTACATCTTTCCTTTTATACCCTTTTTCTTTAGACTGATCAAAGTCGATTTCTATCAATC
>JADBJO010017514.1:0-12500 GCA_016801955.1 Conus betulinus | reverse complement strand
AATTAATCTTTGCCGGAGTTGTTTCAAAAAAAAAAGCATTTACATTTCCAACCCCTTTGACACATCCAGACACACCCAAATCCATTAAAAAACAGAAAATCCCTAACATGTGTAACCCACGACTTCTTACCACGCGATTCTAGTCCCAACAGCATATGATATGCTTTAAGTGGTAATCTATTGTCATCCATTTGTACTACCCTCAGCCAGTATCTAATACACCGTACAGATAAATTAATATAAATAGGATAACGGTGTGTTTCCCCATATAAACACACTCGTTCGGTGTTTTCATGTGAACCCTAGAAATTTCTTAAGATCAAATGAATGAACTTTTTCCACATGAGTAGCAGATTTATCTAAGCCCCAAATCTCAGCACCATATTGAGCAACTGGCTGAACCTGTGCATCGACGAGTTTTTAGAAACACTGTCAAGGAGAGTTATTATTTAACATGTTTAATTTTTTCAAAATACACAATAAGGCATTTTTGCTCTGCTTGCCAGGTCCTGACAAGCAGCTGTAAAGCTTAGGCGTGTAGAGAAATAAATGCCAAGGTATTTGTAACAATTTACAACAGCCATCATCTGTCCATTAAAAAAAAAACATTTTTCGCTTGCTGCCAAATAACCTCCTTTTCTAAAAACCACTATATTACTCTTTTTCAAATTTACCTTTAGCTTAAGTTTAGAGGCCGTTTGGCACAAAATTGTTTAACTGGGTCTGGAGGCCAATTGGAGTCTCAGATGATGAAACAATATCATCAGCAAGTAACAAGATGAATAGTTCAATAAAATCGTGAGAAAGTGTTGCACCATGTCTTCCGTTCGCTATTATTTCTAAAGCTAGTTCATTTATGAAAAATGAGTTAAGAACTTGGCTGCAATCATCGCCTTGTTTTACACCTGTGTGCACATAAAATAAAGTCAGTAAGTTCTCCACCTGATCTGACTATTGCTTTAACGTTATAGTACATACTTTTAATACACTGATATAATTTGCCATTGATACCGTTCTTTTTCAGTATTGGCCAGAGTAATTTTCTAGAAACGGAGTCAATGCTTTCTCGAAATCAATGAAAGCTACATATAACTTACGATTACACGAAAACTGCTTTTGAACGAGAGCAGAAGAGTAAACATATGATCTACAGTGGAATGATTCTTTTTGAAACCAGCTTGATATTCACCAGTAATGTTATTTTGATCGATCCATTTTTGTAATCTTTATTGATGATGGAGCTATACAATTTGCTGTTTATATCAGACAATGAGATTCCTCTATAATTACCAGGATCATTTATGGCACCTTTCTTAAACAGTGGAATGATAATCGATTCAGTCCAGCTTTCTGTATATAGTCCTTTATCAAAAAGAGTATTGAAAATTTTGAGAAAGAAATCAATCACGATATCCCCACCATTCTTGAATAACTCACCAATCAAACCTTCGGGACCAGCAGATTTTCCATTCTTTAAATGTCTTACTGAAAATAGGATTTCCTCTTTTGAAATGGGACCATCCAAGTAACCTGATTCTTCAATTTCTTCTGTGTCTGCTTCACTGCAAACATCGTTCTCTAGCAATTTTTTAAAATGCTGGTATCACTCTTCAGTAGAAATATCACTGTGTATAGGAGGTGTCTTTACAGAAATACTTCGAACATTTTGCCAGAATTCCTTCTGCTCATGGGTTGAGTTTATTAAATAATTCAGTAAAGATTTGTGTGCTCTATTTGCTTTCTGTGCAACATATTTTTGTATTCTCTTCGAGCCTTACAATATTAACACGGTCTTCGCTGTCATGGGTTCTGCAAAACACTCTTAAAAGTTTCCTCGTATTTGATTTAGTCACTTTACATTCTTGATCATACCATGATTCAGTCCTCTCACCTGAATGTATTCTAACTTTCTTTTTCATACATTCTGCTTTGGTCATAATACAATTATTAAACATATATAAAGCTACATTAATATCTTCATCTGTGCAACGAATCGCTGTTTTTAGTACTTGCAGGGTATTATCATCATTCATCTGACCACGAAAAATGTTTGCATATTCATCATTCCATATCAGTTTCTCGGCATATTCAACCTCTTGTATTCTTTTGCAACAGGACCAACAATTTGTGAAAAGCCAATGTGCAATTCCAAAGGAAGATGGTCAAACTCAATACGTTCTGTTACGTACAAATGCATTAATGATTCTAGGTATAGACACAAGTCAATGGACATCAGAAAATAATAATTAACACTATTCCCTGTATCAGAGATGTATGTGAAACGACCTTGCCGGTCGCCATTACATACACCATTCATTACACATAATTCTAACGCTGTGCACATATTCAGACGGAATTTTCCATATCTATTAAGCACATTGTCTTCAGAGCACCTGTTGCCACAACATGAAGAGCTTTTGATTTGAGAAGAACAAGCATTCACTTCACCAGATAGTTCTGGACCCAAATTTGCTGTTCTTCCATTGAAGTCTCCGTTTAGTAAAAGAAACACATCAGGAAATTCCAAACTTTTATCAGTACTAACATTTTCAAGCATATTGATGCCATTATCTATACTAAAGAAGAAATAAAAAGGTGAGTTTTCTGGTGGTATATAAGTACAAATATGCAAGACATCTTTGGGCACCCCCAAAATACATTTTGAAATAAGAAACATCATCGTATTATTACACTCAGTATCTATTTTTTGTATATTTTTGATAATTCGTTTTTTGTTAGACAAATTATACCCCTGATCTTCTCCCTTGCGCTGTAAACTGAGTCGCTGGTTTGCAGTTAAATTTTGTAATTATTAAACACACAAAGACTGAAAGTTTTCAACAAAAGTTTCAACGAGACATATGAAGTCAAATGACAAAACATAATCGATAGAACTGCGGTCCTTTAACTTCGACAACAAGCCATTCACGTTCCAGTGTAATAAAGACATGCTAGTATTATATACACCGTACGCTCGACAGTCATTCTCACACACACACGATGTACATTTTCCTGTTTCTTCATTGAACCATGTTTCCATGCTCGCGACAAAAATGACCAATCTGAAAAAGTTTCATTGGAATCAGAGCAAACTGAGACAGAAATGTCAACATCTACATCTTTCCTATTACGCTTGTTGAGATCAACGGTGTAGCTGTAATTAATTTCCTTAGAAAGTCCACTCTGTAATGAAGTCGACCCAGTGACCGACTGACGACAGCTGACAGGCGAGCTAACTAGGCCGCCGTGAGCACTGCCGTTCGACAACAGCGACAGAACGGCAGCAGTGTCACCCCCGCCGTGTCACAATTCAGTGAATCGCCCTGTTCAGCACGCGCGCACGAGGGGGTAGAATTTAAGCGATACGGTGACTTGATTTGATTTGTTCCTGTTATGACATTTGAAAAATTGTGGACAAAAGATAGTCCCGGAGGACAGATAGGACTTACGCGGTTTTCAATATCAAGCTGGCCGGATTGTTAAGCCATCGGTTTAAGATTTATATCTCCGTCCAGACAGAACCTTTCTCTCCGTCTATGATCAAATGATCAAAGACCATACGGTGGCTCTTCTGTTCTCTTTTTTCCCAGCATTCTTCAAATGCGGAACAAAGTTCCTCCGTATTTCCCTCACCCTTTGCGTAAAATCTTCGCCAAGAAGATTCTGCTGCCCCGTAATTTGTATCTGGCATTTAGAATTTGTTCCTTACTTTTATAGAAACGTACACATCTTCCGATGATTGGGGAGTCAGGTTTTCCATTCAAGCGATGAAGTCTATCGAACTCGATGTCCCGGGGTAGCTCTAGTGTGTCTGTCAGCAAGTCTTTCACGAGTCCTTCATATTCATCCCTGGTTTCGTTGTCACGTCTTCGTATTCCATGAAAGATGATATTGTTTCTTTTCGAGCGTCCCTCTAAATCGTCAGATTTTCGTTCTAAAGCTTCCAAACGTTCACACAGAGTTTGATTCTGCTCCCTCAACTGCTGATTTTCATGCTTTAAATCCCTCACGTCCCTCCTCAAAGATGCAACCTCTTCATGCAATCCCGAACACATGCCTTTCACTTCTGTCACATCTTTCTTCAAGTCATTACACTTACAGTTCAGATCGTTCAGAGATGCCAGAATGTCCTTCATCATCGGGTCACCAGACGTCTTAGACGGGGTAGATGGGGATCCGGAAGAGCCACCGCTTGCGGATGTCAGTCGAGTCTGTCTCAGGCTCTCTGCCTACCCAGCAGGTCCGGGTCCCGGGTTCAATTCCACATCGCCACAGTGAAACAGAAAACGATGACACCGTCCCGTAGCCTTTGAGATTTTCAATGTCCGCAAACACGAAGATTTTCTTTGCATTGCTCGACGATACATGAATGCAACGAACACCGGTACAAATCCGCCACAAACGGCCCGAAAAGCCAAAGTTACTTCCGGCATGGTCACCTCCAACAACTTTCAGGATCCAGGTAAGGCTTACGCTCCCGTAATACGGTTTTAAATACAGAGCTCCTGTCAGCCAGTGTTTACAAACCGGAAATGCGCCCCCCCCCTCCCCCCTCCAGCGCGCGCGCGCGAGAGAGAGAGAGAGAGAGAGAGAGAGAGAGAGAGAGAGAGAGAGAGAGAGAGAGAGAGAGAGAGAGAGAGGGAGAGAGAGAGAGAGAGAGAGAGAGAGAGACTGCACGGGCGCATGAGCTCACATGCTGTTTTTTTTTTTTTTCCCTTTTAGATGTATTGAAGTGAGGGTTTCGTACATCAAACACATAAGCATGAAAATTGAAATGCTGTACACAGAGACAGATATATGATAAAACAGTATATATATGCCACATGATCTTTCAAGTTTATAAACCACAGACGTTAGCCACAATGCATCACATACTGGACGAGCTAACAGGGGAAACAGACTTTGCTATGATAAAACTTAAAAAAAATATCAAACAAGTATCACAAGTTTTAAACCTTATTTTGCTTGTTATGTAAAACGAAAAAAAAACTAACAAGCAAATGGAAAGCAAATTTAAGAAAAAAATGGGTAATCCAATTTTATTCTGATTCTTGTCAGCAATCCTCTCTCTCTCTCTCTCTCTCTCTCTCTCTCTCTCTCTCTCTCTCTCTCTCTCTCTCTCTCTCTCTCAAGCAAGCACTTTGAAATCACCCCGCCCCCTCTATCTCAAATTGATACACCTCTCTGTGTGTTTAGTCATGCGGTCTAATTGGTAAGCTCTCTCTCTCTCTCTCTCTCTCTCTCTCTCTCTCTCTCTCTCTCTCTCTCTCTCTCTGTCTCTCTCTCTCTCTCTCTCTCAAGCACTTTGAAATCACCCCCGCCCCCTCTATCTCAAATTGATACACCTCTCTGTGTGTTTAGTCATGCGGTCTAATTGGCAATGCTCTCTCTCTCTCTCTCTCTCTCTCTCTCTCTCTCTCTCTCTCTCTCTGTTCTGGTGGGGGGAGGGGTAGGGGGCGGCGGCGAGTGTGGGAGGAGGCATTTGTTCACGTTTCTTGTTGTAGTATATTTTGGTGTTGTTGTGTTGTTCATTCTTGTTTCATTTGTGAGGGCATGGTGAAAAGAAGCCTTTGTAGCTTATCCGTTTTCCCTCAATAAAATATATTCGTATTCGTATTCTCTCTCTCTCTCTCTCTCTCTCTCTCTCTCTCTCTCTCTCTCTCTCTCTCCTCCCCCACACAAATCACACACACAGATTGTGACGCACAGATGCAGCAGACAGAAGACAACGTAACTCATGGAGCAGACAGTTCAACACTGCAGGAAGATCATGGACATGATACTGGCAGCCAATAATGATATGTTTTTAAAACAAAAAAAAAAAAATGCATAAAACCACAGAGATCGCATTCTCGGGAGTTCCTGTGGTTACAAAGAAGGCAGTGTGTACGTTCAAGCGCTGGTGAGCAAGGAAATCCTTGTCTGAATACATCGTAGAGAAACTGTAAAGAAGAAATCTGGCTGTGATTCACTTATACTAATTACCTTTTCATGTTCAACGCGTCATTACCACAATATGGCTTCCACGTTGCGAGGAATTGTGGGTATTTACGTGATGGATGTGATCGTGATTGATTCAGTCAATTTTGATTTGTGCCCCTTCTCTCCCCCACCCCCACTCCCTCCCTTCCCATTTGTGAATGGGCTATATGCGTAAAACACAATTATTTGAGTCTTGAGTCTCTCTCTCTCTCTCTCTCTCTCTCTCTCTCTCTCTCTCTCTCTCTCTCTCTCTCTCAATGGTATGAATTTTTTTAAAAATGCATGGTAGCGGGGTGAACGTACGTGGTGGAGGTTGTGGGTGAGTGTGTGGGGTCAGATGCAATGATCTTTTCATTGAAAGAAGACAACGGACATGGAGCGTGTTGGATCAGATGCAATGATCTTTTCATTGAAAGAAGACAACAGGCGTGGTGTGTGTGTGGGGGGTCAGATGCAATGATCTTTTCATTGAAAGAAGACAACGGACATGGAGCGTGTGGGGTCAGATGCTATGATCTTTTTCATTGAAAGAAGACAACGGACATGGAGCGTGTGGGGTCAGATGCTATGATCTTTTTCATTGAAAGAAGACAACAGACCTGGAGTGTGTGTGGAGTCAGATGCAATGACCTTTTCATTGAAAGAAGACAACAGACGTGGTGTGTGTGGGGGGTCAGATGCAATGACCTTTTCATTTTCATTGAAAGAAGACAACGGACGTGGAGAGGCGATGAACTGAGGTATCCAGGAGCGCAGAGCATGAAAGGCCACAGACGTTGGGACAGTTCAAATGTTGAATCAAAGATGACGAGGACGAGGGAGCTGGGAGATCATGGTTTCGATTCCAAGCAGGACTATTTACTTGTGGGATTTTTCTGCCCTGACCCAGAGTTAAGTTTTCTTTGGGCTCAATCAGGAGAACTGAGACAACAGAGTCGAGTTTCATCCACTTACAGGCCGCGTATCTGATAGTGTTTGTCAAATTTTCTGACCAACGCTGCAGGTGTCTGTATATTTCAGGCATGGCTGACGACGGGACATATTAAGAAAGTAAGCGTATAGTTCAGCTGGAAATCCGTAGCATCAGTTTCATATTCCTCATCCCCATCCATCAACAATAGAAAAAAGGTCTTCAATTCTGTGGCTCTTCATTCCCTACTTTCACAGTGATGCAGTTTTCGTTGCCTCTCCGTGTCTATGGTCTTGGTTTGATTTTGTCGGGCATCGTCAACTTCATGAGGCCTGTCGCTAGGCGGACGTGGTGGTGTCCTCCGCAGGGAGAACTCACTCAGGCCGGCTCCGCCATCAGCCAATTATTGTCGTCAGTAGGGAGCTTAGCAGGCGCTGTCCTGCCTATGTTATATCAAAACAGGCACCACTAAACGCTACCGAAGGGATTTGGTAGCAGTGCAGTGTTTCCTCTGGTGGGTTGCCTCTTGACGTCTTGACGTTGAGTGCTCCCTGTGGATTGCCGATGCAGGGGGGTATAGAGGGATACGCCAGGCAGAGGCTGTGGACGAGTGGTGGAATGAACGACGTGGGTGCAACGACATGGAGGTGACACAGAAGATAGAAAATATCCATGTATCTATCTATGTATCTATCTGTGTGTTCTATCCTTCTGTGTATCTCTTCCTCCATCCATCTATGTTTTTACCTAATGATCAATCTATCTGTGTATATATCTATTACATAAAATATATGAATGGTTATGAATGTATTTCATCCATTCGTGTTTACTTGCGTAGGCTTGCTGCATATCATAGGTTATTTTTAGTACACACACACACACACACACAACACACACACACACACACACACACACACACACACACACACACACACACAATCATAGGATTTTTATACAGAAATCCATCTGAAACTACAGACTGGCAAGATTTATTAAGTGTCCCTAAGGATGAAATAACAATGCTAAGTTTTGAAACTATCATTTGGGGAGATTTTAATATAGATTTAACGAAACCCAAACCCAAGTGGCATCAAAATTACACTTTATGCAGCCTAGAACAACTTAAACCAACCCGTGTAACTGAACATTCAAGTATATTAATTGATCACATTTACACAAAACACACCAACAAAAACTATTATTGAAGTATGTGCTCCACATGCGGATGTAGTGACCATAATCTCGTCTGTCTTACTTGGTACAAAAAACCCGTGTAAAATTCTAAAGGTAGGGCATAAGATTATGTATTACAGAAGCTTTAGAAACTTTAAAGAAAAAGATTTCCTTTCAGAACTTGCCACGGCACAGATGGATATGTATATCAAATAAGAGATTCTGACGAAGCAGCTGCATATTGGATCAATACATTTACTTCTGTATATAACAAGCATGCTCCATTCATAAAGAAAAGAGTCAAACAAGAAACAAAACCACCATGGACAACAAAAGAAATGATAAAAGAAATTAATACAAGAAATCATTTAAGCAATTTCGGAACAAGTAAAGAATTTCGAAAACAAAAAAGTAAGGTAAACTCAATGAAACGAAAATCTAAACGCAATTACTTCCCAAAGATGTTAATTTCTACAAACGATTCACGTCAGATCTGGAAAGCTATCAACATGTTCAATAATAAACAGATATCAAGAAGTCAGCAAATTCTTACAGACGTATCCGCAAATCAGTTAAAAACCATTTTGCAAACATCAAAGATAAAATCATATTACATGACAGGTCCAATGAAAATTATCTCAGCCACTTAAAACATTACCTTGATTCAAAGAATATTTGCGTTCCTTTTACTCTCCAACCAATGGCAGTTATGGATGTCAGTAAAAGTTTTTCATCTTTAAAACAGTCTGGTGCACGCGATTTAGACGGTATAATATACATGTAAAAAGTACTAAAAGTCTCATGCCCAGTGATCTCTGACACGCTAACTTATTTATACAATTTGTGCATAGAGAAATAAACTTTTCCTATAAAATCTAAGGAAGCTAAAGTTATTCCTCTCCATAAATCTCGCGATACACCAAATCCATCGAATGATCAACCTGTTTCTATTTTATCTGCTTTATCTAAGCCTATTGAAAAACACTCGCAAATATCTCTCTATTTTTACCTTGCTATAAACAATTTACTTAATGAAGATCAATCTGGTTTCCGTGAAAATCATTCCTGTCATACAGCCCTCATACAGCTTGTTGATAGCCTTCTATGCAGTATATATGAAAATAAATTTACTGGTATTCTTTTGATAGACTTTGAGAAAGCTTTGATGTTATAAATCATCATCTATTGCGAACATTAGAACTGTATAAATTAAGTACAGATTTAATTAATCATGTCTTCTTTCCTATGCAATAGGAAAACAAGCAGTAACAGTTAATAACAAAATGTCAAAAACCTTTTGCCTGTCAAATACGAAGTACCACAAGGCCCTGTATTAGGTCCTCTTCTGTTTCCCATCTATATCAATGATTTACATTTTCATGTTAAATGTAAATGCGAAATGTTTGCCGACGATACATCTCTCCATTCCAGTGATTCAGACACCCATAGACTAGCAAACAAACTACAAGGTAATATTCATAGACTTATCGAATGGACCCAACTGAATCATATGTCTTTAAATGCAAACAAGACTAAATGTATGTATGTATGTGCTCGACAAAAACGGCAAAGAATGAAGTTAAAATTTCAGCCATTGTTTAAATCTGACAAATAAATTCAAGAAATAGATTCACATAAAAATGCTAGGTGTGATAATTGATAAGAATCTATCGTGGACCGACCACACGAAGTCACTGGGAAAACGTCTATCAAAAAAATTTCTTCCGTTAGCCAAGATAAGAATTTCCTTGATGCCCATTCTCGTACGCTTTTTTCTGTGCTCACATTTTATTGATAATTGATTATGCATCGACATTATGGGACGGCTGCAGTGAAACCAACTTAAAAATGATTCATCGAATGTACAAAAGAGCACTAAAATTAATATTGTTAAAATCAAGCACCCTGACTACAGAAGATTACCAAAAAAAAAACAAAAAAAAACCACTTAATATATTAACTTTCCACAACAGACTTTTGTGCAATAAGGCAGTACGTATGTATAATGTTATAAACGGCACTGCCCGTAAAAGGTAAGCGACAAATTTAAACTAACATCATAGACACACAATCATTTTTTTCATTTTTTTCCTAGACCAAGAAATAATTTTCATTAAATTAGTTCTTCATACTCTGGTGGAAAAGTATGGAACAAGTTACCAACACGCTTTAAAAGTATAAACAATAAAATCCAGTTTATAAAAATAATCTGAAAAGGTATCTCATAAATGGTTCATAACTCATATTTTCCCCAACTCTTTGAAATAACGTTTTATGACATTACACAGTGTATGCATGTGTATATATATATATCTATGTACATGCTCGTGCATGAGTGTGTGTGTCTCAAAGGAAAGGGGTATTGGCAGTGCCGACAGTATTCCTGGGGTGTACATACTGTGCACAATTTGTGAAGACAATGTACATATTGTACATACCCTCTCTCTCTTCTCTCTCTCTCTCTCTCTCTCTCTCTCTCTCTCTGTTCTATTTCGTTACTTTCTGGATTGTTACCCTTCTCATTTGTATACTCCCTACCTCCGCCCCTCTCCATCCATTTTCTTCTCTGGTTTCTTTTTTTTTATTATTATTATCTTTGTTCTTCATAAATTTCTGTGATTTTTTTCGTCGTTTCATCATTTTTTTTTATATGGATGGATTGATGTAAAACAGCAGATTTATTACTTATTCAATGTTCCATCTGAAAATAAAATTTTGACTTGACTTCATTTGACTTGATTTCACACACACACACACACACACACACACACACACACACACACACACAATCACAAAGACACACACACACGCCGCGCGCGCGCGCGCGCACACACACACACACACACACATGCACGCACGCACGCACACACGCACACACAAACACACACACGCGCGCGCGCGCGCGCGCGCGTACGGACGCACGCACGCACACACACAATACACATCTAGTGTGGTTGTGATCGATTTCAGTTCTTACCCTCCTCCCTTCAAGACACTTCTCCTCCCTAACCCCCCCCCTCTCTCTCTCTCTCTCTCTCTCTCTCTCTCTCTCTCTCTCTCATTATCATTTCTATGCAGTCTGCTCCCACGGGGAGTATTTTCTTTTAAATTCGATTTCTTTCTCCTTTTGTTTGCAGCGTCTCCAGAAAAAACAGAGTGGCGGAAACCTCCCTTGTGTGTTTTGACTGCCGGTCCAAATCGGCGTGTCTGACACCTTATTTCGCCATGTTTTCAGCCCGCCAGTCCTTGGTTTCATTGTCCAAATCGGCGTGCCTTGACACCTTATTTCGCCCTGTTTTCAGCCCCGCACGTCCTTGGTTTCATTGTCCAAATCGGCGTGTCTTGACGCCTCATTTCGCCCTGTTTTCAGCCCCGCCGTCCTTGGTTTCATTGTCCATACGTCAGCATGGAGAAAACAGAAGTGCCACCATTTTGTTTTTCTCTGCAAAAAGATCTAAGGGCTACAATCGTCTGAGCATGGTGCCCGGACAGCACGGAACCCGTCGCTAAAAACAGTGCCATCGTAGGGGAGGGGGGAGGGGGGGGGGGTAAATAAGGCTGTTCAGTGAAATCAATGGTGAGTAGCTTGGTAGCTCTTTTCGAGAAATTAGTGAACCGTGCCGTACCAGTACCGTGCCATGTTCTACTGTCGTCGGCTGAGGATGGCAGTGTTGTATTTATGGATGCTTCGGCCTGGCTGTAATTAAGAGGACCCCTGTCCTAGGACGGATCGCACATCGCCACGGTGGCCATGAATGATTGAGGCCACCTCATTTCATAAAGGGGGAGGGGACCAGCACGGAGCATTCACAGGGTATCTTGGTAAACCGGACATACGGCCTTGCCGACAAGGAAAAAGACGGTTGAATAATTCTGTTCTTTCTCGTGTGTGTGTGTGTGTGTGGTGTGTGTGTGTGTGTGTGTGCCCCGTCACCATAACAATGCCATCTAGGGAGGTAATAAGGGCTGTTCAGTGAAGTCCATGGTATAATTAACCTTTGGTTAACACGCGTAAATGATATGTTAAAAGCAAAACAAAAAACAAAACAAAACAGACCAGGGAAGGGGGGGGAAGGGGGGGGGGGGGGGGGGGGGGGGGGGGATAGGTGGAAAGAAAAGGGACTCTTCTTCACCCAGCGATTCCCTTGCTTTCTTTTTACACGTTAAATCAGATCTCACTCTATGCTGAGTGATCGGTCTCTCTTGCTGATGAGGTGGTTTGGATGGAAAGGGAGAAAGATCTTTGTTTCTTTTGTTGCTTTGGCTGGTTGTTGCTTTCCCTTACCGATAATTTTGGATTCCTTCCTATCCGATGGAAACCGGAAGGGTTCATAAGTGGCGTTTTTCTTTATTTTAGATACATTGACGGTGGCTCCCTTCATTTGTTTTAACAGTATATATAGGGATTCGTATATGTCTGATATTTGGGTAAAAA
>JADBJO010017513.1:0-37497 GCA_016801955.1 Conus betulinus | reverse complement strand
CTTCTTCTTCTTCTATCATTATTATTTATACTGACATTATGAGATCGTATTATTTATTATTATTACTTTTATCATTATTATTCATTATTACTTTTATCATTATTATTCATTATTATTCATTATTATTCATGTTTCATTTGATGTTGTGGTATTCTTGTTTCTCTTAATACTCTTGGCCGTTTATTACTTTGACGTGTGAACATATTGTTATATGGAAAACAGTGCAGGTTTTGTGCACAATGTTGAGGACGTTTTCTCAAAATATCACTTTTGTAACACAGGTTTCTGCTCTTCAGGGTTGCATTTACCTTGTCTGTAAGAAAATGCACAAGGAGGCCACTCTTGTGAAAAAGACATATAAGACTAAACGACAGAGGGGCTGACACAGTCATGATTTATGACGCACAAGGGTAATGGAAACTGAATGAATTATGCATCAGTGTTCAGTCTGCTTGACTCGGGTATACGTAGCTAAAACGACTGTTGAGCCAGTGAAGATGCAATTGTAAAGCGCTTTGAATTAGAACGAGACTCAACTTGGGCAAAGTTAACCTTACTATGATCATCACTGTCGTCAAAGTTGCAAAATACAGAAGAGGCTACTTCACATAATGGATTCGCACAGACATATATCTTTGGTGGAATTAATCTTTTCTTGTTCTGCCATTGCATACTTTGCTCTTGGCATACTCTGGCGTCTTTGTTATATCTGATGCTGAATGAAAGACAATTGAACAAAAGAAACACAAACACCCGTTGGCACGTTTTGTTTATAGCATACCTTTCGAGTCGGTCGAATCTCCGCCAGGCCGTTTCTGTACACTCCACTTCGCAAATAGTTCTTCGAACGAGACTATAAACTGAAGTGTGAACGCACGCATGACATCTTGCACACACGTAAAATCCCATCACCAACTTTCAGAAGAGAAGGCCAGTTTGGCCGTTGGTATGGATGACACGTTACATACAGCATGCACCCTGCGTGATGAATTTAAAGAATGAAGGAAAGTAGGGAAACCGAGAGAACGATACTGACTGGGATAACACAGGAAACAACTGAATGAAGCGCTGGCAGGTACCTCTTCAGTTTGCACTACCTAGGTAGGCAGCCTGTTGCGTACACAAGAGTGTGAATTGTCAGCGCCTAGAACCTTTGGCAAGGCGCTTTTTTTGAATGCTATGTTACTATTTATTATTATTGTGTTGTTGTTGTTATTTCTATAACACAAACTGAAAAACAAAGATAATCCTCATTAAATCAGACTTAAAATGTTTCTTGGGAACCACAAGCTTATAGCCATTCTAAAGACCATACTTATATTTCCAACATTTCACATATAAAACACAAGTGAGCATGTTGCCCGGCCTGACATAGTGGCATCCCAATCCGTTTTCCTCCTCCCCCAAGCACCTCCCACCTGAAATAATTGAATTCCACAACAGCAGCACAGAGCATGTAGTCTCTTCTGACTTTCTACTCGTGCTGGACAGACTCCTGTAAATGTTTTGTGGCTTTAGTAGGGTGTGATTTAGTCACAATGATTCTGTTTGAATAACAAGTTAGCACACTTAGTTGACATAGTATGTAGCGGCTGTGTGATAATTTCTACTGTACTGGTATATTTCTTATTTGTGACTCAACAGTTTTCATCTGCTGTGCGTTGGCACAGTTTTTTCACAGCCGAGACGATGCTGGTTCACATTTACACTGAACTACGAGATCGTTTGATTTCCATGTGTAGAGTTTTGTGGTCAAGGTGTAAAATGACAAGTGAAAGATCAATCAGTTTGAAGGTTAAACCCTGCATGATTATACAAGTGATCTGTCCGTGTCTCATGACATGGATAATCCTCATGACTGGGAAAAGAAACATCTCAACTGTGTAAATAAGAAATGCTGTCAGCGGCTCATTCATTTGAAATACCCCTTTTTGTTTCTAGAAAGAATGATGCCCTAAGCAACAGGACTGAAAACATTGTAAAAACATCAACTGTTTGGAATGCGTTTGACATCTGATCACAGGACATTGGTGTGCATCTTGTGCTGACTTTGGCAGATGAAAAATTTGAAGCAAAGATACAAGAAACATGACAAATGTATTGAGGAAATGAAGCTTAGAAATATACTTTTCAATCAGATTTTCAATCTTCCGTCGAGTCAAGAGACTAAAAAAAAAAAAAAAAAGCCATTGTGTTCTATGTGTGAAAAGAATGAAATTCAGTCAGTGGATGATGAGCAAAGTGCATGAAGTATTCCTGTGGGCAGTATGGGAAGGTCTAGACAGGAATGTGACTGCCTTTCTGGCTACAGCATTGAGAAAATGGCTTAGAGAATGTATTGCTGATTATAATGGCCATCTAGATAGCCTTAGCCAATTTGTGTGCGATATTTGTGGTACATACTGATATCTGAATGTTGTCTACAATTATTTGATACTTGAGAACTCATTTATGAGTCAGTGCTGAATTTACGGATTTACGATCTCGTGAATCAGGGCAAAAATACTGAATAAGTATCGAAACCACTAGTAACAAGAATGGAACATATGCTCTTGATCAAAATACATTAACCACTTCTTTCGTTATGTTGTTGCTAGAAATGCGTGTCATGACAATTTGTCTTCTTCAGAACGTCTTACGTCTCGCTCGTAGTTGTTTGTTTTTGTCAAGGTGCTGTTTTGCATTGTGGAATTAACTTCTGTTTAGATGCGTCAAAAAAAGCTCACTGTTTGGGTTGTTTCAGATATTAAAAACCTTATCATGGAGAAACTGACAATCCTGCTTCTTCTTGCTGCTGTTCTGTTGTCGACCCAGGTTCTGGTTCAAGGTGATAGAGGTAAGAGTGGGTTTTTGTGTCTGTTCGTTGTTGTTTTTAATCGTCTTTTTATGTTTCACTAGCGGTATTATCTAAGTGTGTTCATACACATATGTATTAATGAATAAATGTGATGAGACAGGAAAAAATGCACAGAAGTACTTTATCACAATCAGCTTCAAATTGTTTAGTTATATCTCCTAATTCTGCAAAATTAGGCACATTGATCGAAAGAATACATAAATATAGGTTTCCAGCAGGAAATTATAAATAAACCTCGATCCTCTGTTTACCCTTCAGATCATCCAGAGAATTCTTTTATTGTGGGGGAGCGTTTTCCTGTTTTCTGTCTGAACATTCTGTTTTTTCATTATGTTTCATAGACGATATGCATCCTCCGCAATCTACGTGATTAACCTTAATCCTATACTTGGAATCACGTTTGGCACATGGCCCCTCTCATGATCAGCTTCATTCTCAGATCTGCATATGATCTTCTGCCCTCAAATGCAAACCTGGTGAAGTGGGGAAAAACAGACGATCCTTCATGCCCCCTCTGCCATGAAAAACAAACAGTGGAGCATGTCCTTAGCTCATGTAAAGTAGCCCTGGCTCAAGGAAGGTACACATGGAGGCACAACCAAGTGCTCAAAGAGATTGTACAAGTAGTCTGGGCTAGTACCAACACCACAAAAGGGAAAAATCAGGACTCCAAAAGCACCCCGCAACATTCTTCACGGCAGGAGGCAGCAAATCATGGCCAAGAAGAACAGTGCCACTCGGAACATGCAGGCAGAGTCTGCTGGACGGGGCAGATGACTGGGAGTGCACCGCAGACCTCCCAGAATGGAAGAGTTACCCCAGAGATTATCAGCAAGAGTGGCATGAGACCAGACATAGTAGTCCACTCTCAGTCAACCAAGCAGCTGATTGATCATGATCGAAACTGACGGTGCCATATGAGAACAGAATGGAGGCAGCTCAAATCTGCAAGACTGAAAAGTATGCTGATCTGGCAAACAGCCTGAGGAGAGAAGGCTATCAGGTCAAAGTCCTCACAGCAGAGGGACATCCGGAGTCATGAACCGGATGTGGCCCAACCCACCTAGAGTGTCAGGAGTTAAGGGCCGAAACACTTGCTTGGAGGGGGCTTCTCTTCTGCGGACTCTCTGCTGCCACGTTTCTCCACGAGTTTCTTTCTACTTATGTGACAAAAAGTATTCTCATAGTTTTAGTAGTGCTCCTTTTCGTCAACAAAGTCTTTAATAAACATGCATAACGAAACTAACAGATAAGAAAAGAAGTTTATTTCCAGTTACATGACCAAACAAACCAGTGATTTCCAATAGAAACATGATATTGACCAGATGACACGGTTTCTTCGTGAAGATGGTTTTTGCAGATCTGATGAAAGCCTTACAAATTAGATGAAGAAAACAGGAAACGAAAAAATTCGAAAACACTGATTTCAAGATATCCCAATGCCTGGGTGAAACGCTGATCATTTATACTGAGAACAATAAAGCATTTGAACATTAAAAAAAAACACGCGCGCCATGAAAAATTTGAAAGGTTTTCTTTTTTTTTGAACGATGGATAAAATCACTTGGCTGCAAACAGAAAACGTATGAAACATCTGAAAAGGAATTCAACAGAACTAAATGTGAGAAAGTGAGATTCACCCATACGGTGACGCTAGTCATAGATTATTCCAAAGGCATTGTAGTTCAGAGCAGAGTGTACATACGATTGGACATTGCCCAAACCATCGGAACACTCGGAGTATTTTGTATATTGTAATTACCGATCTTGTTTAACAATCAGGCTTTTAATTGGAAGGGAAGGAGGGAGGTTAGAGGGAGAAGTTCAAAATGGACCGGGTGGGCATGTGCACTCCGTTCTGGGTCTCGTCTGACATTTCCACAATCTACCACCAGTTTTACTGAACAAGGTGAGTCAGGCTGTAGATGTGAGAACCACGTGTCTTCTTGAGCCAGCAGGGTGTAACAACTCCTCACAGTACACACAGAAGTGATGGATAAGATCTTACCTTTTGTTCATTTTACAACATGATCCATGAGAGCTTGGACCATGTTCAGCTTTCTTATAGCACTCTTCTTATAGATTTTTCTTCACGTTGCTAGACTGGCCAAACATAACCATGTTTTTTTAAGCATCCTCCTATTTAGCCCGCTTAATTATTGGCTGACCGTGTACTGTGTGACTGCATTGTGCCTGTACCAGAGCTCCACTTTTTCCACTTCAGCCATCGTGTAAGGGCATTGCTTCTTTCTGGCCTAGATGATATTTGTCGTGTGAAAAACAGCTTGGTAGTGTGGTCCATTCTCTTTGGCATATCAGACATACCGTTGTATTCTGTCCAAAACTCCGTGAATCTTTTCACAAGTTAATTCTGATCAGAAGTAACCACTCTGTAAGACAAAAGAAAACAGCTGTGTGATGCGCACATAGTACCCTCAACACTAAATGAGTACCCTCCTTTTTATTCATGATGCCAGGAAATTTACAACTGTTGCTAGAGACAGTGAAACAGAATCCATCTCTTGTTGTCACGTGTTCCTCTCCAATTTCCGAGGGTACACATCGTCCATGTGTTGTGTTGCATGTGGCCAAGAGGACAAGGGGATACCCACTACTTGTTCTTTCAGATTACCTGTTGTGTCTTCGGAGAATCCTTGTGTTCTAAACTTACCATGACACCTTGCAAATTGACACAGATAGACTGTGTTTGTGGTGGGTGCTCCGTTTGGAGCTGTTCAGTTATTAAAATGTATCATATTCACAAACATTTCATGGACCGAACATCATATGAAAAAGAAATACAAAGTATGAACCAAACGTATTGTACCATTTGACAGACAAAAAGTAGATTTAAGTTGGGACTGACAGTACCTTAAGGTCAAAATCAGATTATTGTTATTTTATACCCAGTTGTTTTACCTGGCAGTCTATTCAGTTAGATTTCCATGCTTTGTGCAAGCAGGCGTCTGTGAGTGTCACAAACATACACACACACACACACACACACACACACACACACACACACACACACACACACACACACATACACACAAACACAAGCTTGATGAAATGACTTTCACTTTGCAGAAAAACCCCAGAAGGCGCCGATCGACTTTTTAACAGCAAGAATGTTATCAGGAAATAACGGGTAAGACGTTGATTCTTTTTCACTGCTGTTGTTTTTTTTCCTTCATCTATCGAAATACCTGTCTCTATGTTTCTAGTCAATGACCTTTCGAAATATCCTGTGGCTAGCTATACATCCATCTATCTTTGCATTCGTCTGTCCATCTTTGGTAGAACCGTCTGTGTGTTTTGAGTCATTAAAAGAAAATGTAAGAATTGGCTGACAATATTTTGACTTCAGTTTAAGGGCTTGATTAAAGAAAGGTAAACCATAAACTTATCGCTGTATAACTCTGTGACTTTGATTCCTGTTGTGTGATGTTCTGATAGTGATTTTGTAACGTAATGGTTTTGAATCTGGAAAAGAATGTCCGTAATGACCCAGGTGTAATCTGAATTAAAGGCAGTGCTGTGTGGTGGAATTTGGAAATCTGTTGTGACTGAATTTTCTTTCATTCAAGAAGAAGCCTCCAGCAAAATCCAGTCGCTAATATAACTACCACATTATCACTTCAGAAACAAAATATTGATCAAGAATCAGACCAGAAATGTACTAGTGTAAGAAACAGTGCGTCTGATATGAATATACACTGAAATCAACACGATGTGGTAACGTTCCCACTATTCTTAAACACCAAATGTTTTGATACTTTGTTTCTTGTGCGTAACACAATGGTCAATATGGAACACCTTGGACAGTCACGAGACAGCATAGAAGCTGATCAAGATAGGAAGAGAATGTTCTGTTCTCCGTGCACGTGTACGTTTACCTGGGAATGCATGTGAAAGAATGGATGACTTCTTAGGCAGTACACTCGTATATATCTGAGAAACAGACTGTGCTAAAGGTTCTTTGCTGGCTCGTACATCACACACACACACACACACACACACACACACACACACACACACACACACACACACACACACACACACACACACACACACACACACACGGGCGCGCGAACGCATACATACGCATCTTTCTATCTAGCTATATGTATGTCTATCTAAGTAACTATCTGCATACGTGGTGTGCACGTGTGTGTATCTCGGTGTGTGTGTGTGTGTGTGTGTGTGTGTGTGTGTGTGTGTGTGTGTGTGTGTGTGTGTATGTGTGTGTGTAAGAGAGAGAAAGAGAGCCCATTTATCTATCTATCTATCTATCTATCTGCATGTGTGTGTGTATGTGTGTGTGTGTGTGTGTGTGTGTGTGTGTGTGTGTGTGTGTGCATCTCGGTGTGTGTGTGTGTGTGTGTGTGTGTGTGTGTGTGTGTGTGTGTGTGTGTGTGTGTGTGTGTGTCTCGGTGTGTGTGTGTGTGTGTGTGTGTGTGTGTGTGTGTGTGTGAGAGAGAGAGAGAGAGAGAGAGAGAGAGAGAGAGAAAGAGAGATTCAGGAATAGACGCAGTGTTTTGTTGCACAGGCAAACAACACACACACTATTTTACGTATAATGATACTTGACCATGCTGTTCTGTGGTGCAGAAATGGGGCACACGAACTATCACAAATATTGAGGCGTAAATGTGCTGTACTTTTGCTGCAGATAATGAGCACACAAATATGTTGCAAATAATGAGGTTTACACATGCTGTTCCATTATCATTTCCAGAAAAAGTGTGTCTCGCGCGTGGGAGCCGGTGCAACTATAGTTCGCAATGCTGCAGTAGTTTTTGTAGACGCCGTATGGGTAAATGCTATTAGTAGATGCGACGAAGTCTGACCTCACGCCATCCAACATCACCACTCTCCTCTTCCGAGGTTTCAGATTGTGGGGGAGAAAGCTAATAAATGGTCAAACATGTTTTTTCCCTTTGCAAAATCAAGGGTGGAGGTAAAAAAAAAAAAAAGAAAGCCTCCCACTTTGTCTTGATCAAGAGAACTTACTATCATAAGATATATTATCACTGAGAATATGTGTGATTCATCAGCGAGTGATCATGTGAGCAGACATGTAACCACGCAAGAGAGAGAGAGAGAGAGAGAGAGAGAGAGAGAGAGAGAGAGAGAGAGAGAGAGAGAGAGAGAGAGAGAGAGAATGATTCTACACATTTATAACGGTAAAAGTACTGGCTTGGTTAGTCATTTTTCATACTTGCCGTTACTATTCTACAAAATTAATACTGAATGATAAAGTGTATGCATCAAAAACATTATTACACAAACAAACAGCATCAAGCCAAACAAACAAATAATAAAACCACCACCAAGAAGCAAGTGCAGACACCATCAATGAAACAAGTAAATAAAAGAAAAGATTTAATTCAACTACAAAAACAATTAAATCAAAGGCAAAAAGCAAATCGAAGTACAACAACAAAACGATCAACACGAAAAAGCACAAAAAACATGTTAGAATCGCTATGAAATATACAAAAAAAAAAAAAAAAGAAAAAAAAAAAAAAACGGAAATGAGGGAACACAATAAAAGAGAAGAAAAAAGAAAGGCATGTACATAAAAGCACACATTAAAAGGTCTTTCCGTCTTGCATCATACACATACATACATACATACATACATACATATACAACAACACACACGTATGCACACAATACAGAGAGAGAAAGAGAGAGAGAGAAAGACAGACAGACAGACAGACAGACAGACAGACAGACAGATAGACAGACACAGTGAAAGAGACAGACACAGAGACAGAGAGTATTTTGAGGTTTTTGAACTGTTGGCAAGAACAATGCCTCAGTTGCAGACTTGGTCTATGGCTAGCTTAACTCTGCTGCTTTCACACACACGCACGCACACACACACACACACACACACACACACACACACACACACACACACACACACACACACACTCTCTCTCTCTCTCTCTCTCTCTCTCTCTCTCTCTCTCTCTTCCTCTGAGAGGCACTCTCAAGCTGGAAATATAAATACTGTCAATCGGTAACAACCGTAAGCGCAGTATGCCTGTAAAAGGAGTCCCAGCAACAGTGACGTCTGCACCACAGACAGACAGATGCTAACCTTGTACAACATTGAAGGGAGACATGATCAAGCTATCATTGTACTCAATCTAACAACAATTACCAACCATTCCCATGACACGCTACATTAAGGTCACTTTGCTGTCTCTTTAAAGGCAATTGTCCAACACAGGAGAATGGGGACAGACGAGGGGTTGACAGGGAACAGAAGTCATCAATAGGCAAAGGACCGTTTACCTTTTCCTGTGGCATGGTTTTTGTGAACGGCACCAAGTCTGTTTTATGATGTACACACTGAGTCAGGCAAAATGATTCATTCCAACAAAAGTGAATCTAAAGATTGCAGCCACTCGCCTTTCTCTTTGGCCCTACCTGCACCTGAACAACAGACAGACAGGATACACTATGGCACAGACCCACAATGAGTGATAGAGTACTTCCATGAAAACTACATGAAAGAAATAGGATCAGGCAACATCTGTAGAGTTACGCACGTCAACGATCAAACAGTTAACATTTGTAAACAGATTGTGGTCTGATTGACGTACTGAAAACGGATCGTAAACACCGCCGAGCAGCTCTGCAGACCACAGCTATTGACTGACTGTTGAGAGTGTGGCGCAGTCACAAAAGGCAACAGTTCTGCAGACCACAGCTATTGACTGACTGTTGAGAGTGTGGCGCAGTCACAAAAGGCAACAGTTCTGCAGACCACAGCTATTGACTGACTGTTGAGAGTGTGGCGCAGTCACAAGGGGCAACAAATCTGCAGACCACAGCTATTGACTGACTGTTGAGAGTGTGGCGCAGTCACAAAGGGCAACAGTTCTGCAGACCACAGCTATTGACTGACTGTTGAGAGTGCGGCACAGTCACAAGGGGCAACAGTTCTGCAGACCACAGCTATTGACTGACTGTTGAGTGTGCGGCACAGTCACAAGGGGCATTGTTGACGACAATTGTGAAATCCAAGAGCCTCAGGGAGAGTGACGGTAGCACAACCAGACACTGCATGATCTACGATATTGTGCACAACGGGAAAGACTTATTTGACTTTTCGGGACGACAAGATAATCCTCTGACGCCCGCTGCGTTCTCTCCGCCTCCTCCGTCCCCCCCCCCCCCCCCCCCCCGTCCCCCCTCTTCCTTGCTTTCCGTGCCGCCTCCTCTCTGTCCCCCCCCCCCCCCCCCCCCCCCCCCCCTTTTTTTTTTTTCTCCTCTCCTCTCCACTGTCGGGGCATTCGTGCGTGATTTAAAGCACGTGCGCGCGTGTACGTATGTGTACATTAGCGCTCGCGCGCGCACGCGCGCGCGCGTGTGTATGTGTGTGTGTGTGTGTGTGTGTGTGTGTGAGAGGGGGGGGGAGAGAGAGAGAGAGAGAGGAGTGTGTGTGTGTGTGTGTGTGTGTGTGTGTGTGTGTGTGTGTGTGTGAATGTGAGCGAGGGAGGAAGATCACATCGCATAATTATTATTGTGCTTTATATAATTAACACCTGTGGTTGGCGTCTTCTGCCGCCGAATTCGGCCATCTTTTTGTTTTGTTTTTGTTCTGCTTTGTTTTTCCTTGTTCGATTTGATCATCCTCCATCTATAGATGGTAGCTATTTAGCGTTTTGAAAACGTAAAGAATGATGCCAATGACGATTTTGCACTGCTCATGCCAGTGATCACCATCCGATAACATTCAATGTTTATACATGATTTATTCATGTTTCAATGTCTATGTGTAGAAATGTGTGCGTGTGGTATGTGTCATTATGCCAGTGAATTGACAGGTTCTATTGATTTCTCATTATGCAATGTTGATGTATGCTTTAGCGATGATGTGCATAGTGTATGTGACATGGATTCCGCTTTCCAGTTTTGTTCTTTTTTGCCATATGTGCTTTATGAGAAAACATTTCGCTTTTTATGTAATTTGTGGAAAAATATATGAATATCCCTATTAAGTATACATCTGTCTACCGTAATGACTTGTAGGGAAATCAAAATTGGATCTATGAACTGTCAGGGTCTCGCAAATGCTCAGAAACGTCGAGACGTGTTTAATTATTTAAGACAAAAAGCTTTTTCGATATACCTGCTACAAGACACTCACTGTAGTCCTAAACTAGAAGCCTACATTAAAGCTGAATGGGGCTATAAATGTTATTTTGCCTCACATAATTCTAACTCCCGCGGGGTGCCATACTATTTAATAATAACTTTGATTTTCGCTTGAACAAGATTTATAAGGACCGACTTGGCAACCATATTTTGCCTTGATAAAAGCAATGGACGTGGAATTATTAATTGTGAATTTGTATGGACCTAATCGTGACGATCCAGAGTTTTACATTACATTAGAAAAAACAGATTCGAGATACAGGGGTTGAAAAAGTAATCATTGCGGGAGACTGGAACTCTCTGTCCGAAATTATACTCTTGACTGCTGTAACTACAAACACAATAATAATCCAAAGGCGCCAGAACAAAATAGAGGATATGATGGATAATCTTGACCTCGTAGATATTTGGCGGGAACTGAATCCCGAGCTCAGGAGATACACATGGAGAAGGAAACACGCCATTCCAGCAGTAGTAGACTAGATTATTTTCTGATTTCGGATATATTAAGTAGTTATGTTACGGAAGCAGATATACTACCTGGCTACCGATCTGATCACTCCTTGATATTATTAACTCTGCAATGTGGCCAAACAAGAGAGGAGAAGTCTACTGTGGAAATTCAATAGTTCCCTATTAAGAGACATGAAATATGTGGAAGAAATAAATAATGTAATGTAAGCAAAGAGGTAACTGAAGAGTACGCAGCCCTACCTTATTGTCGTGATTCCATAGAAAATATAGCAAAGTTTGATCTGCAGTTTGTGTTATCTCAGATCAGCTGTTCTTGGATACGCTGCTGATGAAGATTAGAGGGAAAACTATTGCCTACGCAAACAATGAAGAAACGTGAAGCTTTCAAAAGAGAAAAAAAACTTGAAAAAAAAATATGGAACAAATTGAAAGAAAGGGTTTACATACTGATGAAGAAAAAGCAGCTCTTGAAAATTGCAAACAAGAACTGGTCAGTTTAAGACATAAAAGAATGGAAGGTGTCTTGTTGCGTTCAAGAGCAAGATGGGTTGCCGAAGGGGAAAAAAATAACAAAATACTTCTGCAGCCTTGAAAAAAGGAACTATGTAAGTAAACATATAACGAAACTTACATTAAGGGACGGTACAACGTTAGCAAATGATAATGACATTGCTGAGGCAGTGAACTCATTTTACAAAAATTTATATTCGGAAAGAGTTGTAGAACAGTGTGAAATCTCAAGCCTTACTGACCAACTGCCACAATTAACGGAAGGACAGAAATACTCTGGAGGGGAAAATAACTTTAGAAGAAGCTGGATATGCGTTAAAAATATGGACAACAACAAAAGCCCTGGAAGTAACGGTTTCACAGCTGAGTTCTTTAAGTTTTTTTGGTTACAGTTAGGGTCATATGTCGTAAGATCTTTAAACGAAGGGTTTGACAAAATGAAACTATCCACTACCCAGAAGGAGGGGGTCATCATATGCATTCCGAAAGGGGATAAACCCAAAGACCAAATAAAAAAACTGGAGACCAATATCGCTTTTGAATGTAGTGTATAAAATTGGATCTGCGTGCATTTCTAACAGATTAAAATATGTTTTAAGTTCAATCATAAGTGAAGATCAGAGTGGCTTTATACCAAATCGATATTTAGGAGATAACATTCGACTTATCTACGATCTCATGGATTACCTTGTTAAAACTAGAAAATCTGGGCTACTACTATGCTTAGACTTTGAAAAAGCATTTGATAGTGTTGACTTACAATTCATGTTTAAGGTCTTAACAGCATTTGGTGTAGGCCCTGACTTCTGTCGATGGGATTAAAACTTTTTATAAAAACAAACATTAAATCAACAGTTTCTGTCAATGGCAAGCTAACTAGCTGGTTTGCCATTGAGAGAGGTTGTAGACAGGGCGACCCCATATCACCATACTTGTTTGTTATGTGCGTTGAAGTGTTAGCACTCATGATAAAAGAAAACCAAAATATTCAAGGCATTAAAATTGGAAATACTGAACATAAAATATCTCAATACGCAGACGACACTGAACTTACTTTAGAGGGAGACAGAAAATCGTTTGAAGAATCAATCAGAACCATTGAAAAATTTGGAAGAGTATCTGGGCTTGTATTAAAACACAGAAAAGACGATAGCAGTATGGCTTGGAAGTATGCAGAACTCAGCACTGAAATTTTATACCACACCTGAAGATGGAATGGAATCCAAACCGTTTTAAGATTTTAGGGGTCTGGTTCACGAATGATTTGAAAGAATGTGAAGTTGTGAATTTCGAGGAAAAGTTCTCTGAAATAAAATCATTATACAGAACTTGGCTAAAAAGACAAATCACACCACTTGGTAGAGTCGCAGTTCTTAAGTCGCTTGTGCTATCAAAAAATTGTTCATTTATGGATATTGTTGCCAAATCCACCTGACCGTCTTTGTGAGGAAATTCAAAAATTAGTGTTTAAATTTGTATGGAATAAAAAACAAAGAATAAATAAATAGAAAAACGTTTGTTAAAAACATCAGCTCGGGGGGTATGGGTATACCCAACATTAAAAAATATCTGAACGCATTGAAACTACGTGTGGATTCGTAAAATACAATCCAGTAACCATAAATGGAAAGAACTTCTCAGACTTCAGTATCCGAATATTGACATAATGGAAAACATAGGGTCCGATTTGCCGAACCATGGCTGTGTAAACACATTCTGAAAAGATGTTTTTAAAGCATACAAAGAATTTGGAGAGGTGAAACATGTCAAAACTGTAGAAGATTTTTGTTCTGAACCGGTTTTTTTTTTTGTAACAATCATATTAAAGTTGAGAAAAAAAACAGTTTATTATAAAAGCTGGATCAGAAATAATGTACTTTTTGTAGGAAATCTTTGGATGACAATGGCAACTTCTTCACATTCCAATCCTTCACACAAAAGTATGGCATGTTCAGTAATTTTGTGTACTTACCATGGAATCATATGTGCTGTGAGAAAATACGCAAGAGAGATAGGATTGAATTTGACGCACAGGGCCTCTAATTTTTCTAACCAATTACTGAATAGAATCAAAACAGCTCCTATAGGAGCAGGGTACTATTATGACATCTTAATGGAAGATGCAAATGAGCCTAAGTGTTGTAATAAGTGGGAAGAAAGGCTAGGAACTGAAGTCTGTTGGTTCAAAGCATTTCAGAAAATTGGCAAAATAAAAAAGATATTAAACTGAAATGGGTTCCAAATCAGAGTAACTCAGAGAATTTTGGGAACAAATGTAATTCTTCAGAAAATGAATATAACCAATTCAGACATGTGTTCGTTCTGTCACAACGAGAAAGAAACAATAAGACACATTTTCTGGAACTGTGCAAGGACAAAACATTTCTGGAGGACATTTCAAAATTCGATAAATGAAAAATGTAACAACTCAAACATATCGCTAAACAGAAAACATAGTTTTATTTAACTGCGATAACCATTACAGAGCTGACAAGGTTTTTGACTTAATTCTGCTGTTAGCTAAATATTTTATCTACAAATGCAAATGTGAAGGTAAACAGCCTCAATTCATTCAGTATATTTCATATCTGAAAAGAAGATATGAAATTGAAAAATATGTCTGTCGTATTGATATGTCTCAGAAAAAGCTGTCTGGCTCAATGGGCAATGTATCTACCCCTTTTTGAATAACCTGCCGATGCTCTTTTTTTTTTTTTTAGAATTACTGTCACAGATCAACACTGTCTGTATTTGTGTGTATAATGTATCCTGTCAAATTTGCTGGTGCATGAATATTTGTGTACTATGTTAAAAAAAAAAGAAACAATTAAAAATGTTAAAAAAACACACAAAAAAAAACAACAACAACAAAAAAAACAGACACTGCATTCACGGACATCATGAGAGAAGGATAAAACCTTCATTCCAACTCAGAATGGGAAAAAGCCCTTTTTTGGCCAACAAAAAAAAAAAAACATTTTAGACCACATTTTTTTTTTTTTTAAATTAACTTTGAAAAGAAAAAAACATTTAAGACCACTTTGAACAAAAACAAAACGCATTTTAGACCACAATTTTTCTTTTTTTTCAGAACTAACTTTAAAAGGAAAAAAAAAAACTTTTAAGATAATTTTGAACGTGCAGGTGTAAGACCAAAAAATATACACTCTATTCTAACACAAATACTTCTTGTCAAGTCAACACCAAGCTCTTAATCAAGTCACCGCCAAGTACTTAATTATGTCACCATCAAATTCTTAATCAAGTCAACGCCAATTTCTTAACTAGGTACAATCCTTAATTAAGTTCTTAATCAAGTCAAACTAAGTTCTTAATCAAGTCAAACCAAGTTCTTAATCAAAACTAACCAAGTGCTTAATCAAAACAAACCAAGTTCTTAATCAAAACAAATCAAGTTCTTAATCAGGTTAAACCAAGTTCTTAATCAAGTCAAACCTAGTTCTTAATCAAGTCAAACCAAATTCTTAATCAAACAAACCAAGTTCTTAATCAAAACAAACAAACCAAGCTCTTAATCAAAACAAACCAAGTAAAAGTTCTAATCAAAACAAACCGAGTGCTTAATCAAGTTCTTAATCAAGTGACTGTCAACTTCTTAATCAATCCAAAACAGGCCTAGTTTTAATCAAGCCATCTTCTAATTGTTTATTAAGTCTTTAAAATATTGCATTTGAAATGGATCAAAATGAGGTTTTACTGTTTGCGATTTTGATATGTCTTTTAATTCAGTTTTTGCATTTATTGATTCAACATGGCAGCTGTTTCGTAATCTGACGACCGAACAGTGCGACTGTACACACAAGCTACCCTTTCTTCTGTGGTTAATCACATATTGGAATTTCTTTCTTTTTTTCAATTCTAAGAAACAATTCCTTCTTTTCTGTTAATTTTGTCACTATATCTTCTTGTAGCGTCAACAGGGATTGAAAAAAATCAGGCAGAAAGGATGGCACCTTCAACCCAACCTAGCTGTATTCTCTTTAGGGATCAATTGTACACCTACAACAAATTTGAGTTGTTATTGTGACTGACTGGAATGAAATCCACTTTTTGTTTTCAACAAAGGCGACCGTATGGGCACAAAGACTGTTTCCTGTATATGGCTTGTTTTTCTCTCTCATCTGCCGTCAGTTATCCATCAGCCTGACAATGCTGCACTACGTGAGTAAGGTCCAGTAGTGCTTTAGAGAACTTTTTTCCCTCGAGAAGTTTTCAAACATTACCCCTTAAACTCACAAGGCTCAGTGCGCGCCTTGCATGATTATGTGTTGATGTGTGTGTGTGTGTGTGTGTGTGTGTGTGTGTGTGTGTGTGTGTGTGTGTGTGTGTGTGTGTGCGCGCGCGCGCTTAAGTAAAGATATTTACTCATATACGTGGCTTGGTGTGCGCGGGCAAACACACACACACACACACACACACACACACACACACACACACACACACACACACACACACACATACACGTACACACAAACGCGCGCGCGCGCATCACATCACATCACATGGCATAAAAAAAGCTGCCAAGAAAACTAATCACAAGCTATACCATTTCTTTCTAGGTTTTCCATTTGATTACTTTTCTAAATATACCCATTCGAGGTTTCTTCATGGGGAACAAAGCCCAGAAGCGGTAGGAATATACTGACACTGAAAAGTAAAAGCTGCCGATGTAATGTAGGCGATGCGTTTACGACGAGCAGCGGTGCGAGAGAGAGGAGAGGAGAGAGAGAGAGAGAGAGACTGAGAGCCTGTGTGCGTGTGAGCGTGTGTGGCGTGTAAACGAGCGTGTGTGTATGTGTGTGTGTGCGTGGGGGTGGGGGGGGGGTTAGGTACGTGCGTGCGTGCGTGAGCGTGCGTGCTTGCGTGCTGCGTGCGTGAGTGCATACGTGCGTGCGTGCGTGCGTGCGTGCGCGTGAAAAATACGTGCGTGCGTGACGTGTGCGACGTGCGTGCCCCTACGTGTGTATGCGTGGTGTGTGTATGACGGTGGTGTGTGAAGGGTATGGGTACGTGTGCACGCGCGAGCGTACGCGTGTTTGTTTAGTAATTACACACTTCATATACAAGTTTTTGTACATGTTCACATGCACGCATTGAAAATGTGTTTGTGCGTGTGTGTGTTATGTGTGGGTGTTTGTGTGTGTGTGTGTGTGTTGTGTGGAATAGGGTGTGGTGGGTCTGGGTGCGGGTGTGCACGCGCCGCGGAGTACTCGCGTACGCGCGTGTGTGTGGAAGGAAGAGTGTGTGTGCCGGGGATGTGTGCGTGCGCGCGCGCGCGCGTGTGTGTGAGTGCGTGAGATCAGAGAGAGAGGAGAGAGAGAGAGAAGGAGAGAGAGCGGAGAGACGAGAGAGAGAGACGAGAACTAAATTTGCTGTTTTCAGTTCAATATTTCAGCATGTGGACTGTGTTAAAGTTACTGCTGAACATAATACACGCGGCAATAAGAAACACGAAAAAAGTACTTAGCAGCAGAATTTGGATCCATTTGTTGTTTTGCCTTATTACAGTCAGATTCAATAGATGCAGCAACATTCATTTAAAGCAGTTTTGATTTAAGAAAAACATAGACTAATAAAAAAAAATATAGTTATGTAACTGAGGCTAATCAAAATTATAGTATGTAAACTATAACTTCAAACACAAGTGAGCACGAAATAATATTGATCTGTTTATATGAACCTACGTAAAGGAGAACCCTTCTCTTTCATAAAAGAATAAGCTCATCCATGAGGCTGGAAAGTAAAAGAAAAAAAATTTTATGTGAACACCTTCAATGATATCGAGAAGCTGAAAGCTTCAAAACTCGTGCTATCTGTTTTAGTCAGGACCAAACAAAATGCCGCCAAAAATAAATTTACCACAGCACAAAACATTTGGACTATTTAGTTCAGGACACCAACCAAAAATGCGTCAAAAAATAAATACAACACAAAACATTTGGGAATGAAACGCATCTGTAATCCAGGGATAAAAGACGTTATGAGAACATTACAGAGAGTGAATGTCTTTTTGAAATTTGCTCATATTTTTAGAATTAGCGAATTTGTTTGCTGATATTGCGCCAAGCCATATAAACAGTAAGAAACCTCTCAATGTGTTGCTCTCAGATTTGGTTCGCACAATGAAAAAAAAAAAGTCTTTTAAAACAGAGCAAAATTCTATTTTAAAAAATTATTTAAAAAAAAAAAAAAAAAAAAAAATCTTTGCGCAGTTCAGAATTTATATGTTAGCGATAAAACTGCTATGGCGTTACATAAAAAAAAAAAATAACAAAAAAAATATCGAATGAGATGGTTAGTCATGCTAGATGGCAAAAAGCCACCTGTCAGATGTAGGATGCAAGTTTACCTTGATCTGAGAAAAGCTTTTGATACAGTTCACCATCATAAGACTTATTAATAAGCTGGCTGCACTACGGTATATAAGGAAAGCTTTTATCATAGATAAGTGATTTTTTTTTAAATGAACTATCCCAGTTCGTAAGTGTCAGTCTCGGCATACTGTTTGTCGAAGGTGTGAAGGGTGGCAGTACGTGGGTATCCACAACAAGTGGGTCCAGGTAGTCCTGGGCCCAACGGCTGTTTATTACTTTATAAATGACATGCCTGGAAAGTTGATTGTGATGTCAAACTTTTTGCAGATGACACCAAGGCTTACCTCAGCAATCCGAATTAACTGAAGACAGAGATCATTTACAAATGTGTATACGGCTAAACTGGTTGAATGGACAAATACTTGGCTGTTGCAATTGTTATAGTGAGAAATGTAAGTAATACGCCACCTTGAAACAGAACAATTCCGCATTATGAATACGTAATTATTAAATAGAATGGTTTAACACGTGTACTGGACAGTACAACCGCTGGAAAAGATCGGGGGGGGGGGGGGGGGGGGGGGGCGGGGGTGGGGGCACCAGGGACCCCAAATTAGCTTTGAGACACATTTAACAAATACCGTGAAAAAAAAGGAAATCAATTTCTAGTCTGCTTTTGAGAAGTATTACAAAATAAGTCTCCTGAAATAATGCGTTTCATTATTCAAAGCTTTAGTTAGGCCCCATTCTTGAATACGGGAACTCAGTATGGTTGCCCCTACATTAAAAAGCACATAAATATGATTGAAGGCGTTCATCACAGACTTACCAAGTGTATAACTGGTACTGGAGATCTTGGTTACGCAGGAGCGCATGGCTCTACTTACACGGCCAGCCCAGCCTAGAATTCAGGCGACTAAAAGGTGATCTCATCGAAGTTTTTTAGATCATGCGCACAAATATTTATGATCCATGCCACTACCTTCTTCCCTGTTCACCATGGCTAACTATGATAAGTTTCCGAGTCGCACAACTTCTTCAAACTTTACAAGAGCAGCCTCCGTAACTAAGCATTTCAGTCCCACAGATTTTTTTTTACATTTGTATTATAAAATCTGTGGAATACCTTTCCTCTGATACCATAAACGCATCATAGTAAATGCCTTCAAAAATCAAATTTGACAAACCTTTTAAGGACCATGTATTTTCCATTTGATTTAAATCTTTATATGAGACGGTGATAAATGTGGCATATATACCACTATGCCCGATTTCAACCATGGGACAGTTCACTATTTAGTGTAACCAAAGGCATATTAATGGACACTAATACGGGGGCAAAAGGCTTTTAGCCCTATAAATCAAATATTGTCTGTGCTTCTGTGTGATGAGAAATGCACTCGTTTGGTGTTCGATGACTCTACCTTCAATTTGAGGCTTCTTGCGTGATTGTTTTGCACGTTTTCGCTTACATTTCCTGAGCAGAATTCTTTGAAAACGGTCGTTACATGAGACATTTAGCAACGCGACCCACGTCTACAAAGTCAAAAGCAACCAGACGCCATACTTTGTTTGATCACATGACGCGCGATTCAGCAACTGAGGTGCGGCCATTTTGAGTTCAGAGTTACAAGTATCATTTAAAGAAGTGTCCCCTTTCGCAACCCGGTACGCCTACTGTGAAGAACGCGCTCTTTCCTTAGAACTGAGTGTCTACCAGTGCATTCACAAAACTGTTTACGGGCTAGGGGGAAAAAAAATACACCAAATGTTTCTTCTTAGGCCCCTTCTACTGGCACGTATTGCTCTTGCAAAACAAGTTAATAATCCATCCATAAACACATGTATTTTAACTGACAAAAATATGGCAAAATCACACAAAAATGGTCTGAGGGTCGATTTTGCGTATTTTCACTGCAGAGCATTGCCAAAGTAAAGTGCAAGGTATGGTGGACATGACTGTAAGTACTGGTGTCTCAACAAAGTCTGTTATAAAGTCTGCCAGTAAAGTGTATCTGCAATCATATGAGTCCAGCATTACAAACACAAGAATGAGCGTACATTACCTGGATGATGCACCACGGGAGCTTCTTCACCTCTTACAAGCTGTTGGTGGATGTAAAAAATTAATGATGGCCAGCCCTGTGTAACTAGCTCAAAAAAGTTTTTTTTTTCTTTTACCGCCACTTGTGGTAAACGATGGTAAATCCTCTTTAAAGTCTGAACGAAGAATTTGTTCTCCATCTGCGTTAAAAGTCCGTTTGCCGGAGGATCTTTGACTTATGTCCGAAACTTCGGGCCTCCCTAGTACCTAGTATATATAGTGCGGTAGATTCGTCAGCAATGTTCTTTGTTTCATGGCAAGAAGTTGATCACCCACGCCATTGCCTCGAATGCAGACCTATGGACGGGAAACCAAGCAAAAGCTATATGTTGTAACCACAAATTTCACAGATGTAAAACTTTAGAACAAATTCGGATGCTTGAGGTTGCTGGAGATTAGGGGCATGGGAAAATAAAGGAGAAAAAGGGGGAAAGTCCGATCGGAGAGAATGAGAGAAAGTCTACGTTTTGATCGAGAGTACTGCCAGGACCAGCGTGGGTGAGGTCAGTGTTGTCGACGGAGCTGTCTGGAGAGAATACACCTGAAATATTTTCTTACCCTGAAGGGAGGATTTTGAGCAATGAGCAGCAGCAAGCAAACTCCTTTTTTTCAAATTTGGAACCCGTCTGTTTATATTCCTCAAATGTTGGAGGGTTCAAAGGAAATTCAGCAAACAATTTATTGTACGCCCAGAGAAGTGAGTGGAGTCTTTGCAATAAGAGGCAAAAATCAGAGCGGAATATCTCCAGTATGTGGAAAAATCCAGGATGGGTTTGTCTGGGACATTTTGACTTTAAAATAAACAGGAATTGCTATTCTGGGAGGAAGGGGGGGACGTGGTGGGGGTATTCAGTAAGATGCAGTTATACCCCACATCTCAAAAAAAGTTCATACCACATAAACATATTGTTGCTATTGTTCCACCATTGTTGTTGTCATCATTATTGATTACAACTCCCATGTTCCCTTTCTTAACGGCCTCATTTCATCCATCATTTATCCAGCCTATTTTGCACCACATATGAAGGCAATAAACGCTGTTCATTCTCCTTTCCATTTTGTCCAAGATGTTGTTTCTTTTTTGCCTGAAGAAGAGAGCAAGAGGTCGGTCGAGATGCATTGTGTGTTTTTGTCCTGTAATCTGTGTTTGTATCATCCTGGCGGAAATAAATACCAATTTTTTTGTTTCATTTCCCAAATCATTTGCTAGTGTTACATATACATTTTTTTTTTTTACCTTCCAATTTCATAAGGATAACTGATTTGTGATCCTTGATTTCTGGAAGGAAGATTAACATTTTTCATTTTGGTCTAAGATTTTGCGGGATGATAGATTTGTAACGAAGTTTCTGGTGCATTTTTAGGTGTGTGACTTTAAAGAAATGTGCGCGAAAGGTGTTTTTTTTTTGTTTTTTTTCTTTTTTTTTTTTTTCAATGGAACTTGCGAGTTGAACTCAACAACGCGTCGGTGACAACCCTGATATGCCCCCCCTTGCGGTCGGCTGGGCTATATAAACAACATTAACTTACCTCATAAGTATTCTTTCATGATTGAAGAGAAGCTCCAACATGCCACTCGAGTTTGAAGTTATAATTACATAGCTGCAATCTGGATTAGTTACTGAGTTTTCTTAAACAGAGAAAAAGGTAACTACATTTGCAGTGGAAGTATCAGGTATCACCTTTCTCTCACACACCCCACCCCACAAACAAATCTGTTGAAAACAATTCAGATTCAAAATCAAAGTGAAGTGACCCAATCTTATCCTTTGCATGCGGTTGGAAACTCTTGAGATGTGCTGGCTCAGCAATATATGTTTAAATATTTTTTCAGTTCATGAATAACAAGACGAGTACATGATCGCAATTTCTTTTGTGTGTGGTACAGAAGAAAAACAAGCCTGTGAATGTTCGGCAAGGTGTTCATTCCTCCTTTTGTTAATTCACCGATTTGTTGAGGTGTTGTTGAGGTTTTTATCAGTCTAATTATATATGTGGTGTTTTTCGTCTGTTTACTGAAGAGGATCTTGACGTTAAAGCTGTGCCTTCAAAGCTGTGCTCGAATGTTCTATGCCGCGTGGGTTTTTTGTGTTTTTTTTTTTCTTTATTTATTTTTAACTTTCAATCATATAAATAAGCAAGCATATGTGTGTGTGCATGCGTGCCCGTGCTGCATGTGTGTGTGCATGCATTGCGCATGCATTGCATGTGTGTGTGTCTGTCTGTCTGTCTGTGGTCTGGTCTATGCACATAAAAGGGGTTTGAAACATTCAGAGACCTGGGAAAGTTCATTAGATTATTCTTTACTGTCTCCACACCAAGTTTCGAACGAACGAGTTTTCCATGGCTGGGATTCTTCTCACTTCCAGATCCGCTGTGATGGTTTCCATGTACTTGCCCTGCTACAGGAAGATGGAATAAACCAGTGCCCAAAAGATGTTATCTTGTGTTTCATGGACATAGTATGTTCTTTCCTACAGTTCTTTTTAGTCCAGACTTTGCCAATTGTGCTTTTTCTTCGTGCTGCCTTTCATAGGATTTCTGGTCTGTATCCAGATCCTGGATTCTGGATACCAGGTAAGTGTATTGATTAAACACTTTCTAGCTTCTGTCCATGGGTGGATATACTGATGGCAAGAGTTTGTGGGCATCAATCAAGATTTTCTTGGCCTTCTTGGCGTTCATATCCATGCCATATCTTGTTGATGTTTCATCTGGCAATCTTTGAACGAGCTTGGCGATGGTCCTCAATTAAAAACTCAGTTGTTTTACAGAACAGTGCAAATGTACACATACCCAATGGGTTATTCCTTTCTGTTTTATTAATTAATGATTGAAATGATGAAGTACTTTTTTTTGTGACATAACAAAAAAAAAAAAAAAACAGAAAAAGAAAAGGAAAAAAAAAATGAAGAGCCAAAACAAGACTAAACAAGTCTCTGCAGAAATCGAAATGTCAACTACCATCTACACTAGGACAGTGTGCAGTCTCACTACCCAGCGGTCGGTAGTTTCACAACAAAAAAAAAAAAGTTTGCATGGTTACTCTTTGTGACCAGAGAAAAATGTGTAAAGGTCCTCTCCAGCAGAACACAAATGGGGAGAATGGACACAGACACAAAATGTGTAAGCAACACTTCAAAAACAAAACAAAAAAAAGGGCAGAGTCAAGAAATGAAAGAAAAAGAAAAAAGTTTAAAAGAACAGAACATCTGGAATGCAGGCATGCAGTTTTGTACTGCAGAAGCCATGGCACCCCACGGTGGGACAATGTGTGCTGTACTGCCAGTAAGCCATGGCCACCCAAGGTGGACAATGTGCTGTACTGCAGTATGCAATGGCACCCCCCACGGTGGACAAGGTGCTTGTACTGCAGTAAGCCATGGCACCCAGGCGTGGACAATGTGCTGTATTGCAGTAAGCCATGGCACCCCAGGGTGGACAATGTGCTGCTACTGCAGTAAGCCATGGCACCCCAGTGGGGACAATGTGTGCTTACTGCAGTATGCCATGGCACCCCACGGTGGACAATGTGCTGTACTGCAGTAAGCCATTGGCACCCAGGGGTGGACAATGTGCTGTACTGCAGTGAGCCATGAACACCCCCCACGGTGGGACATGTGCTTTGTACTGCAGTGAGCCATGGCACCCCCACGGTGGACAATGTGCTGTCAACTGCCCAGTATGCCATGGCACCCCACGGTGGACACTGTGCTGTTACTGCAGTTAAGCCATTGGCACCCCCGGTGACAATGTGCTATGCGCAACAAAGAACAGAAGAACAGAGAAAAATGAGACAAGATTGAAAACAAAGCAGCAATGACCTTTACAAACGATTGGTCATCACGCAGCTAGGAAGAATGGCAGTGAGAGTCATGACAAGAAATTCCAATCACACAAACATTCCACAAAACAATTTACTGAGCACCCACACGCACACTGTCAGTCCAATGCAAAACACAGGAATCACACATGAATTCCAGATGGATATATAATTGACACAAGACTTTTGTACCTTCCACTGAATTTCACAGAGTTGAATAAATGTTACCTTAATTTGTACATTTCATTGAAGGAGGCTGTGGGAAACAGGAAGAGAACAGATTAGTAGTTAATTAGAATAAGATTTTGTATTCCCCCTTTCAATAACTGCACTGGAAAAAAAAAAAAGCCTTGGAAGGTCAAATCAACAGGCTGCCCACCAAATCGTATGCTAAAACTACAGAACCCTGCTAAAACAACCTGGCTAATCCTATGTCCCCTGTGTTTACAAAATGTCCTTGGATTTGTCAATAACAGCTTTATATTGAAGCATAAAAAAAAAAAAACTATTTTGCTAGCTCATATGTACATCTTGAAACAGTATCAAACATGAAACATACAGACAACCATCAGAAACAAAACTTTACAAGGGACAAACCAACAAAATAAAAAGATCAATCAAGATAGAAGACACCATCTTGTTTACTAAAGGACTGATTCGCAAGTCAGTTTCCACATTTAAATACTAGAGTTTGGAGTTTTCAGGTCTCCTAGCACAGATATAAAACACTTGCTTCCTCAACTGGCATCCATCTAATATTAAAGTGGTTTTTCAACTTCGTTACCACCACATGCACATACGCACGCACCCAACACACCACAATCCAATCATCATTAAAAAGTAGTATCAATGTGATTCGTACAGACAATCTTTGTGCACAAAACACACAAACTGCCGCCTCTCGATCCTTCCCAGGAGGGGGAAACAAAATGGACAAATCAGCGCTGCCAGCAGCCACACTCACTTCACCCTTGCCTGCCTGACCATCTAAATAATGAAACCAAAAAAAAAAAAATGAAGTAATCCAGGCAGCAAACAAAAACAAAAAAAGAAAAAAGAAACAAAGAAGTGACAGCACAAGGGTGTTCTAGGGTCATGAACTGGATGAGAAACTCAGACCCAAGTAAACATTTTACAGCAGAGTTCAGGAAAAAAAAAAAAAAAAAAAAAACACTTGCATAAAGAGGGATTCTTCTCTCAAGACCTGCTGTCCTGTTTTCTCTCAAGAGTTTCTTTCCACTATATCAAGACACAGTGACATAAAAAAAAAAATATGGGAGAGATGTTATCCAACAAATGTACAATATGCTTGAAGACTTTAACACTCCACAAAGAAATCAGTACACAGAAAAGAATATTCTGTAGTCTACCTGCACACACACACACACACACACACACACACCACACACACACACACACACACACACACACATATGAACATGCATGCACACACACACAGAATCACATTCCAGAAAGTGACTTAATGCATCTCAACAAAATGCTCAATGCTGTCATATCATCGACAATTGACTTCCAATATCACAAGAATTACTAGCTTTAAAAGATTATGAATACATTTTCACAGTGGACAATTGTCAAAAAAAAAGTTTAAGTAAATGAAAAAAAAAAAAAGAACGAAAAAAAAAACGAAACACACTGTAGCAACACAACTGAAAATCAAAAACACACATAAATCAACCTCAATAGCATGCTTTTCAAACCAAGAGTATAACTGATAGTGTGGGAAGCACCCAGACGCAACCTGGGAACAGAAAGCCTTCTAGAGTTCTCTGAGACGGAGAGACCCCCAGTAGGTAGCCCCACACTGGATCCCCAAGGCAAAAGTCACAGACCACATCAACCATTGGACATCTATTGCATCCCCAGACAGTACACATGCTCATGCCAATTTTTCTTGTATCTAGAGATTTCCCTGTTGTTCTTGTATGTAAAAAATATCCTTACTTGGGGGGGGGGGGGGGGGGGGGGGGGGGGGGGGGGGGGGGGGGGGGGGGGGGGGTCTTGGGGAACAAAACAAGACACAAAAAAAAGGGGGTTCAAAATGAAGACGCGACAAATAATTTTGCATATCTGAAAACAGTTCATCAACAGATTTCCATGGAAAGGCTGCACTTTCTTTTCAAACTAAAGCCAAATGGAAAGAAAGCAAAGCTTCACCTTTCTGAATTTTTAAATCAAGGAAACCCATATGCGTACAAGGTAATACAAGGTAATTGTGCATTCAAGTATTTAGGGATTTCTTATTGTGTGTGTGGGTGCGGTGCGTATGTGTATGTGTGTTTTCATCATTTTGTTATATCTCTATAATATCTAGTTGATGCCCAAACACTCTTCGCTTTCCATTCAGAAGACAACATATACACACTAGATAATAACACGTAAGAGGAAAACAACATATTTTCCTGACTATCAACTGTTAGAAGGGGGGGGGGGAATAACATCCCAATTATAACATATTTTAGAGTCAACTGGGTTTTCATTTCCATTTAATTGCACCAGAACAAAAAAAAGAAAAGGATCAAGTGACATCACAACTCAACAATCAGGTCTAAAATATCTCGGAACAAGACAAATGATGCATCTATGCAACAGTCCCCAAATCTCCCTCTCTCCCATCACACCCTCTATGTGAATGGCCTACCTTGACTGTTCAACTTTCAATCCTTTTCTTTTGTATACGCAGACAACACATAAAGATACAGATTCAAATTTTCAAGCAATCAGCATATGGAAAAGAGAGAATCAGAAGCAGATAAAAAAGTTTGATGTGAGGACAAACAAACAGAGAAAACAAAAGAAACCTACTCCAACCATGCGGCCTGTCTGAAAAACTCCTCCCCCCCACACTCCTTACTCCACCCAATTCCACATCCCTCTTCCCCACTCACCCCCACATCTACTTCAACCTTCTGGAGTTTCTAAAAACCCTGCCTTATCCCATCCCAGCCCAACCCACCTCCTTCCTCCTCCCAGTAGTTTAAAAGTGCCTCAGTTCACAACTTCAATCTCAGACTTTAACCTCCATCTTCCTCCAAAACCCACCCCTACCCCTCTTGGGCACTGTTTCACTATAAAGTACAAAACATAAAACAGGTGTAGAAAGCCCCCGTCGTCATCACAGTCATCAGCCTCTCCATTTACACCAAGGGAGGCCAAGCCCTGCCTTCTCTCTCGGCACTTTTGGATCAGCGCCCTCTGCAGGAACTGCTTCCGGGACAGCTCACGAAACTCGCTGAAAACATGTATAACTGTGTTTCTGACTGCCGTACATTGAGAGCTCCAGTCCTATTTTACCTGCTTGTCTCATTATGAGGCATCTTTAGATCTCAAATAAAACACACAAAAATTAAAACTAGAAGAGAATTGGGAGAGTGCAAAACTCCCCAAAAGTCAGACCCGGACCCCCTTTCTTTAGACACAGATTGGCGCCATGAATCTGCACCAGAATGTAAACAGGTTTGTCCCCCTGGCCACATTCCATTTTCCGCATACATTTCACTGAACATCAGGTCACTTTTTGCATTATCTTGTCTGGCCGATCCTGGATCTGCGTTTTCAATCCACTGCCTGATCTGCACCAAGGAGTGCACAAAAACTCTAAAGGAGTTTGCCTTTCGGTCCATGTCCCATCTTTCTGCAAAAATTCCATAAAATCAGTTCAGCAGTTTGCGTATTATCTTGCCCGACAGACAGATATGGGTAAAATGTAACCTGCTTGGCAGATCAAGGGCAATGATAAAAGCAACAATTTCACATACTATACATCACACAAAAAACATACCCATGAAACATCTGCTCTGTATATAGCTGTCTTTGATCCAACAAGTCTGGATTCCACTTTCACTAAAAAAACATGGGCCAGCTAAAAGATTTTCTCTCCTGTCAAACATCTGTGCAGATTCTCCCCTCCTCCAAGTCCTGCAGAACGAGACTTCACCATGGAGGTCCTCTGTGTGATTCTATGCAACACTACTAAATCCCACTCCATCCTTTGTGGGTGGCTATGATATAAAAAGTGTTCTCAACAACGGCTTATTTGTTTTAAAAATGTCCAACTCCTCCTCTAGTCCCTGCTCAAGCGAGAAAGAAAAATCTTACAGGTGCTGAAAGCTTGGGATACTAAAAGAGCTTTCTTTCTTTGATAAATCTCTCTCCTCTCTCTCCCTCTATATAATATATATATATATAATATATATAACACAGGTGACTAATGAAATCTTTTTTTTTTTTTTTTTTTTGCTGTCCCAACCCGCTGCACCACTTCAGAGGCAGTGCACCCACACCGCTCATTCCGACACCCCCGTCCACAGCCACAGCCCGGTCCAGGCCCGCCGCAGCCCCGGGCAGCACCGACAATCCACAGGGCGGAGTCAATGTCAAGTCGTCAAGAGGCAACCCACCGGAGGAGAGACACTGCACTGCTGCCAAGTCACCCTTCGGTGGTGTTCAGTGGCGCCTGTTCTGTTTTATCTAACATACGCAGGACACCACCTACTAAGCCCCCCTACTGACGACAATAATTGCTTAGTCGCGGGAGCCCGGCGTGAGTGAGCTCTCCCTCCGGAGGGCGCCACCCACGTCCGTTCCAAAACGACAGCCCCCATGGACTCGCCGATACCGGTGACCCCGACGGAACCAAACCAAGGCACAGACGGTGGAAAGGAAGACATCGAAACTGACGGTCACCATTGATGAGGCAGGGAATGAAGGGCCACAGAACTTGGGGACATTTTTTTTTTTTTTTTAATGATGTGATTGATGAGAATGCAGGATGATTAAGATGATGCTACGGATTTCCATTTCGGTCTGAGACTACATGACAGGGCCGTACTACTCCTACGCTTCCTTTCATAATATTATCCCGGCATCAACCAGGCCCGAGGAGAATACAGTGACACTGGCAGTTGTTGGTCAGGAAAATTTGAGCAACACTCTCAGAAACGCATCCATTAAGTGGAATTGAAACTCGACTGTGTGTGGTCCCAGTCTTCCCAACTGAGGTCCCCCGCAGCAAACTCAACTCTGGGTAGGAAGCCGGGTCGGGGCAGAGAAAAAAAACCCACATGCCTCTGATGGGATTCGAACCCACGACCCTCCCAGCCGGAGTCCTCCCCGTCCGCGACCCGCTAACCACTTCGCCACGGCGGCTGGTTTTTTCTAATGAAATCTTTTTAAAAGAAAAAAAAAATGATTTGTTAAGGATTATATTTGAATAAAAAGTTGTTTCTTCTTCCAAGAGGTGGAGGAGGGAGCATGAGAGGGTAGGAATCTCTTGCGACACTCACCTTCAGAGGAACACTTCCAATTCCCCCCCAATCCACATCACATCTTTCCCTCAGCGCTTTCCCCCAGGTAGTAGATAGCATCCTCAATGGCCTGCTCCTCTGCAAAGGCATCTATCAACCTGCACACAGAGATGGGTTTCTTGGTGAGGCAGGCAGTGATTTCAAAACAGTTCCTCACCCAGTGAAAACAGAGGGAACATCTCTGTACCGGCCCGCCCTCGGAGAGCCCCAACTCCAGTTACAGTAGATGAAGGGACCAAAGTCTTTGTGCTGAAAGCCTTTAATACTTCTTACAACTTTCCCTTTTCTACGGCTGGGCTTGCAAAAATACACATTTACCTTCCAAGTTGACAACACTTGCGGATCATCTGCTTTGGCTCTTTTCAGCAATATCATCAGTCTTGTCACACACACGCACAAAAATCTTATATTGCAGATTGTAACACAAAAATTCTAAAACTAAAAAACAAACTGTCAAATTTTGAGTGGCTGGCAAAGAGCCCCACACAGTTAGCAGGAATTCCTTTAGTCAGGGTCATAGAAAATGATCAGGTTAGAAAAGGGCACTACCTGTATTCCTCGGCATATACAGACTTGCGCAGCATGCACTAACATGCTCCCTACTTCGCACACACACAGCAGCACGCACACACACACACACACACACATGCGCACGCCACACACACACACACACACACACACTTACTGTCGGTACAGAGGGGCGCGTGGTGGACCACAGCTTATCATCTAATGGTCCACTTTTCTCTCCTTGCTCCATCGGTTTGCAGGGGCCTACTTCACCTCCTGGTCCTTTGTCGTCAGCAGTATCATGTTGCCTCTCTACGTTTGCCTGTCACCCACAGTCATCCAAGGGAAGAGACAATATACAACAGGCGCAGGGATATCTACGGTGCACCACAATGACTTTAAATGCAATAGGCTTTACACTGATGATTACAAAAGCAGCACAATCTGCTATTCAGCAATTGGGGCGAATGAGTGTTTCTTTCCTCCTCCCACCGCCGCCGCTTTTCTCTTGGTTGTAGAAGGTCAAAACAGAAAACCTGATCAAGAGCTTGGATAAATTACGACACTATAACCTTAGCGTGACTTCATGCCCCCTGATGACAAAACAGCCACTTATGCACCATCAAACCAGTCTCTCAGGCCAAAATCAGTAAAGCATTTTCAAAAGACCAGGGAGAGGAAGGGGAGAGGGGGGTGTATCTGGGGGAATGCCTCTGGGTAGGATCAAAACAGTTTACCAACGGTATGTTTCTTCAACATTCCTGGGAAGAGGTAGCAGGTGGACTTTCCACAGCGCAAAACAGAATGGAGGAAACGGCATCCAGCAAGGGAAAGCTCAGCCTGAGCTGATGCCACCATGATGCCGTTCCAATGTGAATATATGAGGACAGCGGTCCTCTGCCTTGGGCTTGTCTGAGGTGGATTTTTTGTGTTTGTTGGTTACGGGTTCGGGTTACTTACGATGCCTTCATATGACTGCTCACTAGCAGTGCCTGGATGAGTTGTGTGCCAGGATAATACGTCCCGGGTGTGGTGGCTAGGATATGGACAGTTAGGGAGATACTAGAGCGACCGATCAAAAGATAGTTCTTTTTTACAATAAGGATAGATAAAATAATAAAAACGCAAAAGTTCAAGACTGCCATGGAGGATTGACTTAGAGGCACCCTCCGGAGGGGAAAGACTTACGTCATGCGAGACGCCAGGGACTACATGCAAAACGCAGTAATCTGAATGGAAAGATACACATCTACTAGCACTTTTTGTGAGTCTTTTAGTGCATTTGCGAGAACACAGCATTACAACGAGGTGAATCAATCTTGTCTCTGAAGGAAAAACTGAAAGGTGTTGACCATACCTATATGTAGAATACCTTATTAAAACAGCACACACACACAACACACACACACACACACAGAACACATCTGAACCTCTGTCCACACAAGAGAGCTCAAGGCCCCTTTTCTCACTACAGACCTTTTCCTGTCCAGGTATCTCAGCATGTTCTCCAGCGAGCTTCTCTTTCCCTTTGATCAGGTCCGTCTGGGTCTTCCTCAGCACATCAGGTTGCTCGCAGCCTGTCCCAAGCAGCCCCATCACAGTATAAGGTTGGCACTTCTATACCTCACTACGCAGCAATACTTCACTGAAAAAAGGACGGTCCACACGGTCCATCAAACCAAACACAACCCAAAACAAAAAAAAAAAGGAAACCTCAAAGAGTGTTGCAAGTATTTCAGGAAAGTATTACAGAGCTCCAACACACTCAGAATCAGTCTTATCCTTGAGCTTATCCAGGTAGCAAAACAGCAGTTACAGTCGTACCGGGTGACACGCCATAGCAATGTTTTCCATTGAGAAATGCATGACTCGGGTGACATCAATTAAAAAGGCATCCTTAAGAGGCGTAATAATTAATGATTATGAAGGTGTTGATTCTGACTGGAAACATCATCCAAAAAGTTATAGAGAGATTGTATGACTATGCAAGTGGAACTGTAAGGATGCTACCAGCTTTCAACAGTACAGTCAGTCTCATTCATTCATAAGAAAGTATACAGCTGGCACTATTGCACATTTCTTAGGTATCATTAGCTCAGCAATATAAACCTGCTTTTAATGTATCTTTCAATTGTCCTTATTTCTGCAATCACTGTAACTTTCATGATCATCATCTGAGAGGCATACAACTGCTTCTTCTGGTATCTTTTAATCGTGCATAATATAAACACCTGCATAACTGCAGCAGGGGTTGGGGAAGGGACAGGATTGGGGGACAGAAAGGCAGAGTTGGGGGGGGGGGGGGGGGGGGAAGAAAGGGCAGAAAAGACAGTGGGTGGAATAACCTTTTTCATTGGCATTCAAATATACTCAAAATGTCATTAGAATCTAGCCCACACTTTTGGTCTGGTCTCTTAAAAATGGCAGACTGCCACATTTCACTTTCTCAAATAATGTCCTCTCTCTACTACCTACCCCCCACCCCCACCCCAGCCCCTGCAGTTATGCATGTGTTGTCAGTGACCCTAAACAGGGTATAATTAATCTGCAAACATCTGAAATTTAAATAAGCCTGTCATTGTCCTAGTTGTGGCACTAAAAGTCGTTAAAATGTAAAAAATGGTGAGAAAAAAAAAAGGAAAAGACTTCCACTTACATCAACATGTTTCAATAAAAAAAAAAAAAAGACAGTTTTCCATCGCCCAAATGTTTTGTCACCAACAGTTGTAAATAAAGGACACACATCCTGATGGAGGGTGGCCTGAGGATGAGAACAGACTGACCAATGCAGAGGGAATCACAGGTCTGTGGTTCACATTCTCACACAGGACATGTTTTTTCATCAGGGTCCTTTTCCACTTTGTGTTATTGTGTGTTCATGGTAAGACAGTGTGCAGGGGGGGTGTGGTGTGTGTGTGTGAGAGTGTGAGTGTGGTGTGTGGTGTGTGTGTGTGGTGGGTGTAGTGTGTGTGTGTGTATGTGTGTGTGTATGTGTGTGTGTGTGTGTGTGTGTGTATGTGTGTGAATGGAAAGAGGGAATCACTGATGTGTGGTTACCGATGAAAAGACAGAATCAGTGATGTGTGAATATTTCTGAAGTTACTGCATTTTTTTAAATGCGAGTATATATATATATATATAATATATATATAGTATATATATATGTTGAATGCATTATTTACAGTACTTGTTGTGATGTTTCTCCCCCATCTGCATGACTGCAAAACATCCTTGAGCCTTTTTCCTATTCTTTTATAGACAGAACAGTTTTATATTCCTATTGTTATTCACCTGAAGACTCTGTTTCTGAGCAAAGAACTCTCTCAATTTGCGTTTCATGACTTGTCCTCAACTGCTGACAAACGAGAGACGAGCGTCTAAGTGTGCTCCTCTGTTGGTTTCGCACCGTGCCTGTGCCAGGCCGATTAGCTCGGGGCGCGGTCTGGCAGGAGCTGAAACAGGAATCAATGCTCAAACGTTTCAGTGGAGGTGTTCCCATTCTTAGGCAACAGAATATTTCCATAGAGCTCAGATGAATATCAATGTATTTAAAGCAAGGTTTTGCTGCCTTGATCCTACTCGCAACAAATCACATCTCAAACTCCGGATGTGTTATGGCTGAAAAATACAAAAAGACATGAAACTTGCTTTACAGAGGATCAAGTCTGTCATGGCATTGGACCGGGCGGTTCCAGGTACAGTGGTTATTATGAAGAGATCGTAGGGAGGGAAAATGTGGAGTTCAAGTCCACATCAGTGGGCATTATACATGGCGAGATTGCCTGGCCCCAAATCATGTAAGCACAGCTGAATGTGCTATGGGCTCAAATCAGTAAACACTGCGACTACTCTGTCCAGATTAATCAACTATGGGGATGCATCTGAAAGAATGCGCATGCATCAGATGATCAACACTGCACCTATTTTTATCATCTGGAGCCAGCTTTATGCCAGGGCACATATTATGTGTAAGCAACACATAAAGTACAGCTCTCAGAAAAGACGCGCAAGTCCATTGCCAACATCTTGATATCCACACCCCCTTAATCATTGAAAAAAAAGGGGAATGTAAGTGTAAGTGTCAAATACTTTAGGCTTCATATCCAGCTTACAACATCACCTTAGTTTCAAGTCTCGCCTTTTCAGGTTCAAGTCTGTGTTTTTCACTCACGTCCTAACTCACACAAATCATCCTCATGGGGAATCACCATTGGATGTTGTTGTAGTACTTTGTGGACGGCACTAGCGTACTCATGCTGGCAACCAGAAATGAGCATCTATGTCCTCATTAAAATGGCGTCTACATATACTAGAAAGGAACAAGCACCAGTAAACTCCACTGGAGCGCGCTTGACTGTGCAGTTCCTCTGTGAGAGTGCCTTGTTGGTACCCTGGCATCGAATGTCTGCTGGGGCTGCAGTGCTAGGGGGTGCTTTGCCGAACAATGTGTGGTTGGGGTTTGTTTGTGTGGGTGTGTGTAGTGTGTGTGTGTGTTGTGTGTGTGTGTGTGTTGGTGTGTGTATGTGTGTGTGTGTGTGGACGGGGGGGTTGGGTGGTGTGAAGACTGAAAGAAAGCCAGCATGGAAAAATAGCAAGAAGTGCAGGGAAGATGAGGCAGAGAAAAGGGGTAACCAAAATAATCTGATGGTAGTAAACTGGACGTGATGCTGATTTGTAGTGGGAAAGGCAGAAAACCATATGAAGTAGGCACCAGATTGTCAAATTGTAATATACAACCAATGGATTTGTAAGACCACAGAAAATCTTCCTGCTACTATGCTATCTATTAACCGAACACCCCCCCCCCCCCCACCCCCCCCCCCCCCCCACCCCCCCCCCCCCCCCCCGGCCCCACCCCCCCCCGCCCCCCACCCCCCCCCCCCCCCCCCCTCACCCCACCCCCCCCCCCCCCACAAAAAAAACATGTCAGTCTGTGCACACAGCACATCTATACATACCAGCTCTTGACCTTACGGAACACTTAATCGTGAAAGCTTTGCCTATTTTGCAGGGACAACTGAATTTCATGTCGACTGTTGATGTATATTTAATGAATCTTGAAAGGATACTGCGAGGGAATGTGTGGAGGGTCGATTCTCACATCCATGAAAAGGACAAATAAGTTACTACACACAATTACAGCTGAAAAAATCTGACTGCATTCATCTTCTTTCAGGTGAGACTTCTTAGGCAGTCTGTTAAGGTGTGTTTCAAAGTGAATGAGGAAAAGAGACAGCCAACACAGAGAGAGAGAGGAGAGAGAGATAGCTGGGAAACACAGATGTGGGAAAGATAAGAGCGAGGAAAGATTGGTGTCACCCATCAAGAAAAGCCAGTGACCACATGTAACAAATAATCTGAAAAGATCTACTGGGACAAAAATCAAGCATTCCATTCCACAAAAATGCAGTCAAAAAGCATTATTCTGCTCTCCACACACAAACACACACACACAAACACACCACAAACACACACACACACACACATGTAAACACAAACACACACACACACACACACATGTAATTACACAAACACAGCCACAAACACACTCATTCTTACCAGGTGTTCCTGGTTGGCCACACCGAAATAGCCGTCTGGGGAGTTCGGGTATGGGGGATTAATACCATATCCCCCATAAGGGGCGGGAGGAAACTGAGAAGGGGACCTAGACCTGCCAGGGTAGCCAGACGTGGCGGGTGCGGGTGGGTAACACCCTGTGGTGGGTATCGCTCTGTGAGACAGGGGGATAGGGGGGTGAGGAGGGTAGGCGGTGGGTTGCTGGGGGTTAACCAGACCCTGGGTAGAAGCGGTAGGGAGGCTGGGTGCCCTGTCCTGGACTGTGGCATGCCTGGCATTGGCATGGGGCCTGAACAAACAGAGGTTGGGTTGAGTAATGGATTCGTACGCAATATAGAGTTGAACTATTAATCTAAATCAAGGTTTAAAAAAAAACAAAAAAATCTCCATGGTTTAAAACAACTAAATTTTCTTTCAACAAATCAAAAACTTTTAGCTTGCCGAAGGAAAAAAGTCTGTAACCCTTACACGGGTTATTAAACAACGAATATTAAAGTATGTGTTGGTGAATTAAAGAAGGCAAGTTTTGAAAAAAATAGTTAGTTTGTATAATATGCATAAAACCTTTCAAATGTTAGTATTTGAACATGGACAGGCAGAATAAAAATTAGGCATTTGAATAAACTAACGTTGTAAAACAGAACTGGTGTGCTTTATGACTGTTTGATTAGGTCTTACCTGTCTAGAACTGTAAAAATAAGAGTGAAAACAGGTGGCACTTTCTGCTTGTCATCTCAAGAACTTTTCACAAATAATCCAGTCATATGTTCAACAGTATCAAGAAATAAAGTTACAGCCTAGATCAAAAGAAGTCAGTGTGGATGTTATCAGTCGTCCATGCGAGGTAATCCAGGTCAGAATGATAAGGTACAGTGTGTTTTCACATTGAAATCACATGCTGGATAACACAAAAAAATACCCAAAAAAGGGTCACTATCAAAAATGTAATAGTTTAGCCACACTGTCATGTTTATGTCTTATAAAGGTTTGGGATCATCTGGAAGCGCACACATGAGTTTTTCTACCCACTGAATGGTATGTTAGGTTCCCCTCGCCACTAGGCACTCATACATCAGATCCTGTCAAAATTAAATAGTTCACATGGAGCTTGATCTAAATCAAAACTATCACCCACCCGACCAGGTTCATCAAATGTCCATAACACTCTCCGTCAGATGCTTTGTCAACAACAGGCTGCTCAGCCAAAAACCATCTTCAAACAAGTTCCTAATCTATCAAATTTTCCTGTGGGTGCAACCCATGTTGTTTGCGCGATTTGGTCACTATGCATGACAAGCGGTCCAATATAACAAGCTCACATCGGAAAAATCCAGGTTCGGGACTCGTTCCAGACATTATGCAAAATCAGTGTGTCAAGGAGGCCACGTTTCGCTATTGGCATGTCTGTGAAATCGGTTCGCAAGGCTACACCCTACAGCGCAAGAAGTCCAACAACCAGTGAGCGTCATGACAAGTGGGCAAATTAGTCGAAATACACAGTGTAAGGTTATCACAAAACAATTCTTCATGCTAAAGACTAAATTAATTTAAAATAATCAAGGCTTTAGTATGGAATGGAAAAGCTGTCTGGTGATTTGTATGGAATATGTAGTGTACATGTCATGCTGTGTGTTGTGCGAGAGAGTTGTTCGTGGGTGGTGCGTGTGTGTGTGTGCTGTGTGTGTGTGTGTGTGTGGTGTGTGGTGTGTGGTACTGTCTGTCTGTTGTCTGTGAGAGAGAGAGAGTGCAGGGACAGAGACAGGAGGAGGGGGAGGGAGAGGGAGAGACGGTTTTATTGAAAGTGC